>JBAPGN010002974.1:0-39316 GCA_037355405.1 Vitis amurensis
GTTGAGCCGACCGAAACAAAAGCCAAGAATGCCAAGCAGCCAAGCTAGCCGTTTACATGCCTATTTTGGCCAATAATTGTTATTTTTATTACTTCTCATCTTTTCCGCTTTGCCATCTTTTAAAGCTTCTTATCCCTATTATTTTAATTTAGAAGAGCATTTTTATTTTCTTGATTGCTTTGCTCATTTACAATAACAAACTTCTAATTTTTTTTTTTTTTTTACAAATCAATGATTATTCTAAAATATATCAATTTTTTTTAAAAAAAAAACGATACTCTTTTATAACCTATGCATAAATTCACAAATTTATTAGAATTTAGTATTTTTTTAATGAATTTTTCATGCATATATATATAATTAAATTTAAATTTAAATTTAAAATCTTATTATAAAGACATTAAATTCCTTTATTCATATATCTTGAATAATGACAAATTTAATTAGACATGATAACACAATTTAAAAAATATAAACTTTAATAAATTTGGATTAAGCTTGTATCATAGTATCATAATCATAAAGATATTTTTTTTTTCAATTTGATTTATGATAATTTGTTTTAATTAAAATTGTTGGAATCATTGATTGTGTTTGTTTTTTTGACTTTTTGTTAAAAGTTTTCGTACTTTAAGTTTTTATTTTTTTTTATGAATTATTATAAATTTTTAACTAAATAAAAAAAATAATATTGTGGACCCCGCATTTCGGCTCATGCGTTTCCCACTCGATGGCGAGCTCGATTTTTATTTTGAAAAATGATTTTATTCATTAAAAGAATGACTTGGAGTTACCACTTATTTTTGTTTTATTTTTAAAGGGGTAAACAAAATAAGAAAGAAAACACTAGGTGTGACTCATTGTTTTGGAAAAGGTTGGTCTACGAAAAAACTGGATTGGGTTCGGGAGTCAGGTTACTTATCGGGAAAGTACGGTAAAGACCGTAGCACCCCTTTAAAGTCCCCTAAAGAGACGGGTCATACGTCACAACTCAACTTTAAAGATTGAGGTTATGCCTAATTCCTAGTGGCAATATTTAATTAAGTCGAGCTTAGAGCCCTATTGATACTAAATGAATACAACATCAGAAAACAAAATAACAAATATGTGAAATGAAGCGAGTGGCGGGAACTGGCAACATAAAATCCATTTCTTGTTACCTGAAATGGTGATAAACTTTGGTTTACATATACTATTTGTTTTTAAAAAAAAAAAATGTTAATCAGAGGGCCTAAGCCTTAACAGCAACAAGTAATATCTGGGATGAAGTCGCGTATCAGTAGGAGCCGAGAAATAGTGATGTGGTAAATCAATGCTACACCACATATAAATAGCAATTCAGAAGTCCAATCAATCTCAACCCTCAAGGATGCGAGTCCTCATAGTATAATCACGTGTAGGAGGGCCGCGTCACTCAAGCCTATGAAGAGCTTCCAGCGAATTCTTGATCTAGCATATATGCCAATTAAATGTCGAGTGCGTTGAGATGTGCGAAGTCGATTCAGTCAGTGGATGACATTTTGTCCTTGTTGACTTGGCTACTATTGAGAGTAGTATTATCGGACGTGATATTGGTCCCCTTTTGGATGCATTGGACTGTGTGAGATGTATGGTGTAATATATATGGACATTGGTCCGCAGTGGACCTTGACAGTACGCTGTAAGTGGATTGTCTTTGATTCGATACTTGGATCACGAACCTAGTTTCCGCAGATGGTGTGAGATAGATTTTTTATGTCGCGCGGTGCTTCTATATGTCTAGCTGATTGCTGAGACATTTGGATGACTTGCCTCTGCCGATTTTATGTGATGATCAGCTTAAGCCTTAACCTTGCGCAGTCAATCTGGCATCTGGTTATTCCATGATTCTCGGACATGTATTACTGCTGGATATTAGACTCACATTTATATCATTTTGACGCAATATGATCGTCAATTTAGAAATCGAATCTCTTCAACCATGCTACCACTCCAGTGGCGATCATGTTCGCCCGGAACTAGCTGAAATAATCTGAGAAGAAGGGTGGAAACAGCTCGGGCGAGTAAGAATACGCGACATGTTCGAGGTATATACCGGAGAAGGAATGACACCGTCGGCTCCGGACAAGTACCTAAATTCCCAATCCGGTATACATTGCCTCTGAGATATCGGTGGAGAAGTTGAACGTCGGCCGGACAGCATTCTTCCCCGTAGGATGGAATGAGCTATGATCCGCGCGTCGCGAAGGGGAATCGTCTGCAGTGAATGCAAGGGAGAGAGAGCCCAGATGCGTGAGCAATGTTTTTAGGGGAGTGGATCCACAAGCGTAGTGTTTTCTTTTAGTTACAGTAGGGTGTGATCGGGATACCCATCTATCCACAGCAAGACGTGATGAAACTATTCAGGGTCTGTATTTACTTGGGTAGTGCTTATGGGATTTAAAAATGTGTGTGAAGGTAGATTTTCAACACCCATTTAGGAAAATAGCGCGCCATTGGGATGCTCTTGAGTAGTGCATGACTGTAGGGTATGAAACATGGTTATGCTTGAATCGACCACCTTAGCTAATGCGAAAGGCGCCCCGTCTCATTTTGGGAGAGTGCGTTGCAAAAGGGTTGCTACCACATAGAGGTACGGATCAGCGTTCTGCTAGAATCTAAAAGGTCCACCATTTTCTTGTTTTAGATGCCACCTGTACCTGCGTAGGTTTGAGCCGTAGATCCTTCAGATCAGGAGTTGTTTTGATCATGTCCCGACAATGTGGTCGCTATATGCATGGCGTGAGTGGTTTTAATGGGTCTTCTAAGCCTCTTTAGTTATTACGTAGAGAGCGGAAGTGTCAAGCGATAGACATGTACATCTCCCTGTATGATGGCTCGCATGGGTTACTACCCATGTTGGGAGTGCTTAGAGATCGAGGGTTAGGTCCGAGTGTTGAGAATGAAGTGATACAGAAGAAATAGGACCAACCTTTTATATTTGAGGTGTAGTGAGGTTATGGGTTTCAGTGCTGTGCTGTCATTTTTAGATTTCGCTTTTCAGACACGAACTTCTTCCTAGGACTTTAGGTTATAAGTGGTGCATATACTTGTCTGTAGATGCTGAGCCCACTATTATACTTTCAGTTTTTTGTCACGCTGTATACAGTGTACTGTTTGATGTTTTATAGAAGAAAGTAGTGTTCAGTATGAGATCTAAATGCTCATCTGTTTATTATTATATTGTTCGATCATACTCAATCAAGTGGCGTTAGAAACATGAAAACCTTTGTACTGACTAACAAGTGTCTTTAATTCAGTTTTGTGCTCGACCTGTGCGATTTATCCTATTTTGTCAGAGCCACATAGTTATCTATAGGATTGCAGAAAAAAAGAGAATAAGCACAAGAAGACAGGGTTTTCAATCACAACGCAGTGTCTATAATAGTAGATGGTTTAGGCACCCAATATACTCACACAGCCTGATGAACATTTTTCATTTTAATGTGTGAGGTGTCTAGGATTAGATTGTTTACCAAAATTCTGAGAAATCAAAGAGACCATTATTGCTTTTTTATGTATATTGAGCATGCTCGTTTGATGTCCCGAATCTTAGCACATGGACCACAGTCTTAGTTGATATTATAATACACACTCAATACATATTATCTATCAGGAGATCAAGTATTGCTAGAAGATATGTCATAGTCATACCATTTAGACTAGTCCATCTCATAGGGGTACAACCATTAGTTAGTCAGTAATTGTGCAGTATGCTGTCACTGATGATATCCAGTTGAACTAAGATTGCCAGCTCATCAGGTTCTCACCATCACCACTCTCAGCAGAATGATCTCGGTCGTGTACCTGGGTTCTTGACTTTAGTACCTCTACTCCTCAGCTCCATGTGTCTGCTCCTGCCGTTCCTCGATCCACCTTTCTCGCTCCCTCATCCCTTTTATCACTGAGGTACATATTAGACATGTTTTCTCCCCTTTTACTCTCGGTAGTCCTTAGTAGATTTTTTTCTTTGTCTCTTCTCTCTATTCACCGCTTTTAGCCCCTCGCGTTTTTTCGCAAGAAATCCCGAACCTTACCAAGGCGCAGATGTGTGAGACTGTGACACCATTTCGGACCGTCGTCTCGAATCGAGAGCCTCCCCCTAGCCACGCGTCTCCAGTAGCTCGGCCCTTAAGAAGATCGTCCACTACTACCAGCCACCCTTACATAACATTAGATGGTCATTGACTCTGTGACTTGGGGAAATTAGAAATTAGGCTCGACACTAGTTTTTCTCAAGATCTGCGTGGAGTATGATACACACATAAACTCTCTACTTTGCCCCTACATTTCATAGGCGACTAGCATACTGCTCTCGTTATAGCATCCCAGAATACCCCAGTCTTAGCGGTATCACATGTGTAGAACTACTGAAAGTGCTAGAAATAAACGCACAAAGGGTGGAAGTCGACATAGTCGGAGAAGGTGGGAATAATGAGTATAAGGAGGTGCTATAGACTCCGTTTTCTATATATCGTGAGAGAAATAAAGCTCAGAGGGAGAGGGCGCCCCTATGGAATAACCAATGCCAGGCTATGACAAATTTACTAGAGCCACTCTAGCACCATGACTTTCAGTAGAGGGCACTGACGGAGACTAACCATTCTATGTAAAGGACATCATTAGATGATTCTTTATCTGAAGAAAGTTATAAAGAAAAGTGAAGTGGACATTGTGCTTTGTCTTAAGAAAGTGAGTTGCATTTTTCGCTCGGGACATTCTGAATAGCCACATAGAGTACTCCAGACTCTAGTCTAAGAATGCTTTTCATCACAGTGGGAAGCTTGTGTACTCGCATAAACGAATTTCATGCGAAGAGCGTACAGCTCCATGACCTCTCATGATATTAGATGAGCGTATGGTGCCAGTCTTTAGGACGTAGCGATTCTGCGGAGATTTTAGAAAGCACGATGATGAGGTTTTTAGGTCACAGAGCGAAGGAATGGCTGCGAGACCACTCCATATCTCAAAACTGAAGTCACTAATAACATTATCACATGACCTCACATACTAGAGTATAGCAGTAGCTATGGTAGCTTTGAGCCCAGGTTCACCACCGACAATACACATATATTCTGACACTAACATGATATACGGAGCACACTCATATGTGCCTTATAACAACCGGGTGGTATCGAACTCGACATAAAGGTTGTGGCCAACTCAATAGCCATAAAGTCGTGATAATGACATCATATATCTCAGAGTTGAATATATCAGTGTCGACGGAGTCCCAGAGGATCCCGCCAGACCATCTAAACTAGCAATATTCGACATCTACATCATACTGCACACTACGCGAGACTATGGTATTTCCACTTGAATCATTTCATCAACTATTTTTCCGATTGATATTAGCGTTGCACCACTTTAACTTCTCTGTCTTTTCCTCATAGGTTTACTTATCCCTTGTCAACCTGGAGTGGTGCCACCACCACCGGATCACATGCTATCCATTTTTTTTCACAAAAGGCCCTCGACTCATAACTCAACTGAGTAGAGATAAGAATGCGTGCGCGACTTCAACAGCATGAAATCTTAACATGATAGGATATCGAGAATGTGGTCTTCCGTGGACGATCGTTGAGATTTTATCAGTGTGCGGCCCGACTCAAACTGAACTCGGTGAAACTGATAGATGTACTATAATCAGTTACGATGATATACGGAGTTGGGATGGGGAGTTTATCATGCGGCTTATGTCATCTGATGGTCTGTACGAAACATCATTTATTTAATTGATCAGAGTCATGGCCAAAAGTAAGATAAATAAATAGTGCATTGTTCCATTTTTATCATTTCGAAACCCATATTGGCATCGGTAGTGACAAGGTGGAACGTGGCTGAAGTTTGCTCTCGATTCAGTCTGCATGTTTATAGGGTGATGACGACCGTCGTGCTATTGAGCGACTCTCACTATACTCTGAACATTGAATTAGTGATACGGTATAGACACTGATATTGGTCAGGTGAGACCGAGTGGTAGAGGTGGCATCGCCCAGACATCTCACAAATCTCAAGCGATTTCGAATTATGAGACGAAATGTCATGAGAGCGCCACGATTGATATACGGTGTTTCTTTAGTATCTCTGGGATCTCCTGCCTCGACTGCGGATCCAATCTGAAACTATCGATATAATTGTTGAGATAGAACATGGTTGTGACTATTTTCCATGCTTGATGCAGATACCATCACCACTTCTACCTCTCGTCTTTTTATCCCCTAGATTTATCTATCCTATAGTCCGTCTGACTTTCGAGCCCTTAATCCTATTCAAATTACTACTCGATCTACATCTGACATTACGTTATATGTATAAACTCCGATTGAGATTGTATACGAGCTAGCCACTGACTACCATCGAAACCTTGTTCTCTCCGAAAGACTAAACTATGAAAGGTGTGATCCACGGAACATTTATATCACTTATGTTCTGTGGGGAACCCTCCAGGGTCTTGGGACTCATGACGTCTACGCATGCCATCTCAGTGCATGAGGCCGATCATATAGTGCGACCCCGGCTCAAATCTCGGAACAGATGCGTAGTGAATCGAATATTGCTATGACAAATTTGATATATTTGGATCTGGGAAGTGCCGCATTGATCGTTCTATTTACCTGTTCACGCCTATTACCTTTGGGGTCCCGAAGACACACCTAAACTTGCAACGTACTGCGTCTTAAAAGGAACATAACCCACTTTGAGGCCCTCGGAGATTCGACTTCACATCATTGTGCTTGATCGGATTAAGGCTAGCAATGGGCAATACTTTGAGATTAAGTGGAAGATTATTTCTGGTGCATTGATGCGGTGAGGAGTCGAGTTCGGTCCCGACTCGAACCTGAACATGAAAGTCGGTTGAAGATGGATACAACGGTGGGACATACACCTCAGCTCTTAGTTCAGTGAATGGGTCTTTCAGAAGGACGGACTTTCTACACTGGGCATAAATCTCGCTCTCGATGACGCCCCCATTTTCCTTCTCGGATATGCCGCGATCGATTGGCATTATAGAGGGCATTGTGTCAGTTCGCTTCTTCACTTGGAAGGTTCTGACTGATTAGCACCGAGTGCTACTAACCAACTCAAACTACTCAGCTAGGAGGCTGACAATGATGTCGTGTTTCACGAGAGCGCTTTTTATTATTAAGACCAGTGATCTATCTGATCTAATAGGCGCAATACTCTGCATATGGGACACGGTCCTCTCAGCACCTCGAATCAGATCGTGTGAACGTTGATTTTTAGTGGAAAGTGATTGGAACGCGAATGGGTGATTTTTTATTTTGAGGACATATCCCCCATCGGTGATTGGTACCCTTGGTATTTTCATTGAGCATAGTTACTTCAGCCATGGTATGGACCTTATACTAGTGCACCTAGCTATTCAATTCACATTATTAGGGCCCCCGAGACCGTTATTCTAAGTATTTTACGTATTGGACCGATTTACCTCGTAGTCTCTAAACTGAAGCTCTCCATATCGAATTTGGGCGTCCTGACAAGGTGATGATGACCTGGAGATCAGAATCTTGATAATAGGTGCTTTGTACTTGATATGAACTATGTGTGTGGTCGATTTTACGCAGTTGTGACTTGGATTCACTGATTCACGATTGGAGGCATAGCGCGTCGCCGAGAGACACAACTTGATACGACTAGGAGAGAGAGATGTATTTTCACTTGGAGCGATGACCGACATCCCTAGTAGGATCTTATTATGAGACATGGCGGCCATACTATCCATCTTTTGGAGAGAGATCAAGATTGGTCTAACGAGATTTGGCGCCAGAAACAAGAACTACCTAATAGAACTTAGAGCACAGAAAAATGGATCATTTGATGATATTTCATAGTCCCGACATTGCAATCGTACATGGTATAGGGTGCTAGCAACCTAGGGTTTGGAATCGGTCCCGACTCGAACTGAACATGAAAGTTGATTGTTGGATAGCACATCGAGATATTGCTCAAATTTCCTGTTTGTGATTACTGCTTCGATATGGGTTTGGAGCTATTGACACCTTGCTACTTTGCGCATACTTAGATTGATCTCAGATACTTACATACCTTTCTTTTACCTCAAACAATGTCCCCTGATCTAGCGCAGATACCAGCTGTCATCACCTTATTTTACTACAATCCCACCATGACACAGAACCTCATCCCCTATTCGATTAAGAGGAGACGAAAGATCAGTCTCGATCACCTGTGTTTGTCATTAATCTTTGACTTTAAACGTTCAACGATCTTTAATTGATGGGCCAAGCCGATAGGAGACCGATTTACTTGATGCTTCATTTTTGACTGGCACCGTATGAGTGTTGGATTTGGTGGCTTTTGCATTTCCGACCGACTGATCCATTATTGTTGTTTATTCATTTCAATTGTTTTTGTGTTCATGCGTTGTGTCACGATACATGGCCTATTTGGCATTTCCCATCTAGGTTGGACATTTCATTACCATGATGGAAATGAGCGATATTTCAGAGAACAGTGGGTCTTGGTAGAATTTTTGCATCTTTCTATTCGTCATTGAATATTGGAGGCATATCCTCATTCCCGAGAGCAGCACTAGATTTCCACATGTTCCAATTCACTTATTCAAATCTAGGTTGTTAACCCCGGAGAGTTGCATACTGAGCGCATACCCCCTCTTCCAGGATTCATTGGACCCTTTCTGGTTTTGGTATTTTCTCGAACCTTAGATGTCCCGATCCCTCCTGATTTGTTTCAAAGGATATCCCTTTTTCCAAGTCTGCTTGTAAATCATTCATCCTTAGTATCCTCTGCTATTGTGCCCACTTGATCAAATCAATTGGTCCTTTCCAGTCTTACGTTTTCCCGGACCGCACCTATTACCAATCCGGTCATTTCCATGTCGTTTGTTGTCTTCGGGACCGCATCCTTAATATCAATTGGTCATCATCTTGTCAGTTCAGGTTAGTTTGTATCGGGACGGGACCAGACGTCGATATAGGTTGACGTCGGCCCACCCTATAGATCCGTACAATATCGCTGGAAACTCCCGATATGTTACCTTGCAACAAAATAATTGGATGACACCGTATTGTTCAATATAGGTGTGTCTCAGTCTTCGACTCGAACTGAACGTACTGAACGAGTGATAGGAACATGTATGTCAGTTCGCGGCAACACTCACTGCCCAGACCCTCTGATTAATATAGGTGTTGGGGGGGTTAATCGAGTTTCAGGTCATTTTTTCAGGCTTCGAGTATCAGTTGATGTCGGGCTGTGGCCCCGACTTTCCAAACGTCGCAGCACCCTATATTTCGATAATTGACCCAATATGATGACCGGATTGATATAGTGCCGGGTCCCGGACTCGAACCTGAACATGAAAGTGATAGGAACATGCTGTCGATCGATATAGGTGCGGCCCCGACTACAAACTAACTCGAAACCTGAACAAGATGTATGATCCGCCCGAATTAATATAGTGCGAGGCACCCCGACTCGAACTCGCGTGACGCAAATATGAATGTTCCTATCACTTTCAATGTTCAGGTGTCCACTAGGAACAGTCATTGGACCGTCAACCTATATTCCAATCCCGTCATATCTTGTTCCAATTTTCCCGGGCGTTCAGTTTTGATATACCGTCGCATCGATAATAGGGCGCAAACCCTCTGCCATTCCGTGTATTCCACCTGACTCAATACTCCGCCATGAACTCGAAACTGGAAAACACAGATGTGACCAATGATAAGGTGCGGTCACCGAAGACACAAACTGACATGGAAAATGACCGATTGATATAGGTGCGGTCCCGAAAACGTAAACTGAAAAGGACAATGATTTGATCAAGTGGCCCAAAGCCAGAGGATACTAAGATGAAGATACAAGCAGACTTGGAAAAAGGGGATATGCCCTAGTATGACAACTCAGGAGGATCGACAACTAGGTCGAAGAATACCAAAACCCATGAAAGGTCCGATGATCCTAGGGAAGGAGGGTATGCCTCAGTATGCAACTCTCAGGGGTCAACAACTAGATTGAAAAGTGAATGAAACATGTGGAAGATCTAGTGCTCTCGGGGAATGAGGATATGCCCCAATATGCAATGACGAATAAGCAGAGATGCAAAATGTCTCCAAACCACTGTACTCTGAAATATGCTCATCCATCATGTAATGAAAATGTCCAACCTCAGATGGGTAATGCCAAATAGGACCATGTATCGTGACACAACGCTGACAAAACAAAACAAATTGATGAATAACAACAATAATGATCAGTGCTCGAAATGCAAAGAGCAAACAAAAATCAACACTCATCGTGCCAACTGTCAAAATGAAAGCATCATCACTAGTAAATCGGCAATCTATCAGGCCTTGCCATCATGGAAGATGTTGAACCTAAAGTCCAAAAGATGTATGACAACACAACCAAGGTGATCGAGGACTGATCTACGTCTCCTCTTAATCGAGATAGGGATGAGGTCATGTGTCATGGTGGGATGTGTAGGATAAAATAAGGTGATGATCAGGCTCTGGTATGATAGAAGGCATGAGAGCATCCAGGGTGAAATGTCTGAGGGTAAAATGAAAGGTATGTAAGTATCTGAGATCATCTAAGTATGCCAAGAAGACTAGACCCAAGGTGTCAATAGCTCCAAAACCCATCGAAAGCAGTAATCACAAACAGGAAATCAAATCTCGATGTCGAAACATCCAACTAGGTGGCTATGCCCCAGTATGCAATGAGGACAATATGAAATAGTCCAATGATCCATATCATCTAGTAGATGCTCCAATGTAAAGAACCAATCTGATCTCTCTCCAAAAGATGGATATGCCCCAGTGTACAAGATCCAATAGGGTGGTCATGCTCCAATGAAAAATGCTCTCCATCCCGGCTATGCCCCAATGTGAATCAGTGCATCCAAGTCAACAACTGCTAAAAATGACCACACATAGTGCATATCAATAAAGCAATCGATCTCCACTCCTGACGCCAAAAATGGAAACATCTCAACATAATCCATATAAATCAGAATCCTCGGGGCTCTATTAATGTGAATGAAGTAGCTATGCCCTAGTATAAACCATCTGAAGTAACTATGCTCCAATGAAAAATCCAAGTCCATCACCGATGAAAGGACTATGCCTCAAAATAAATCGTCATCTCAAAAATCAACCATCGATGAGTAGAGTGTGTCCCAATGCAGAGTATCGAGTAGAGTGACTGTATTTCCAATAAAAGCGCTCTCTGAAACGACTACGCCCCCAGTGTAGGGTCATCCCACAACTGCTAATCCATCATAATCCAAGTGAAGAAGCGAACTGACTATGCCTCAATGCAAGGCATCATCCCGAAAGAAAACGTCATCGATGAGCGAGATATGCCCCAGTGTAGATAACGTCGCCTCTGAAGACCCATCACTGATAAGAGGGGTATGCCCCAGTGTAATCCATCACCTCGACTCCTCATCCATCATGCACCGAGAAATAATCTCCAACTAATCTCAAGTATTGCCCATGTGTGAACCGTCAAGCACAATGTGTGAAGTCATGGCCTCAGGGTGGTCTTAAGACGCGAGACGTAATGTAGGCCAAGGTAATAGGGTGAAAGAAACGAAAGAAAACTAGACTCAAATATCCCAATGACATAATCTCCCTACCCCTCATGCATGAGATGCAATGCGTAGAAAACGTCATGAGTCCCAGACCTAGGGGTCCCCACACGAAAAGTGATGATAAATGAATGGTCACATCGAATGAACAAGTATGATGTGTGTGTACCAATCCCAAGTCAAACATAAAGCAGAATGAGATCAGATGAAATAGAGTGAAATGGAGGGATAAAATAAGGATAGAAAGAAGACGAAGAGATAGAAAAGTGAGTGATGGTCATCCTGCATCAAAGCATGGAAAATAGTCACATCCGAAATAGATGGAATAATGGATAGAGCAAGGATCCAGAGATACTAAAGAAAGGTCGCTCGCCTCTCTCATAAAAATCGAATGGGCGACTCACACTCTCACCTGAAATATACATCAAGATGAATCTCAAGAATAAGCTCTCATACGAGCTCTCTCTAACACATGAACTCAATGAACAAACTAGCACGTCCATACACATGCCCAATGGTGAATGATAAAATGAACAATGCACTATTTTATTTATTTTTATTTTTTTGCGCATACTCTGATCAATAATGAATGATCTCCCACGAAATACATAGCCGCATGAATAAACTCTCCCCATGTACTGATGTAACATGAATCCTCACTAACGAAGACAACCTCTCAAACTAAAATTTCTGAACCACTGCCCATGGGGTGAATGAGGGGAAAGAATGTGACAATCCTCCATGCAGTGGCGTGTGAGAAACCACCACTCAAGGTGAAACAAGGATAATGTCGAGTAAGCAATAATGAAAGAAAAGACAGAGAACGAATATCACAAGTGGTGATATGTGATATCAGAAAAATAGTGATGAAATGATGTCCAAGTGGAAAATATCACAGTGAAGAGTGAAGAATGAGGCTCGAATATGTATGTCAGGTCTGGAACTCATGACGTATCCAATCATAGCGTGCAAGCACTACAGGGTCCCCAACCCGGTGTAATAGGTAAATGAGGTGATGAAAGAAAAGGTTATGTGCTCGTGTGAGGCTCAAAGGGCTAGCAACGGGTAACTCTATATGTGAGGGTGATAAAGTAAATAGGCTCATGAAATGATGGTCACCCATCCTTTGACCAAAACCTCGAACATCGTGCTTTCAAAATCTCACATGACCAATACTAAAGACTGGCATCCATCTAACATAGTCATGGCGACTCCTCTGAAATCGTGCGAAAGCTCCCACTGATGCTCTATGACAACCATCAATGTCCTCTGAAAATCAACTCACTCTATCAGCACAAGTCACTCACCATCATCTCATAAAATCACCATGTCTAATCATCCCGACTCTCTGAAGTCATGTGCAATGGCTCAAATCTGGATGCTCCATGATAACCCCTCTATCTCAACAATATCATCAAACAATCAAGCCACTCTCTCATCACGATCCATCTATCATCGTGTAAAGCTCACCTCGGGTCTAACCATCTCGGACTCTACCTGGTCAGATCAAGGAAATGATGGAAAGGAAAGACAATGGTACTGTAGCATGATAAGACGAACAAGAGTAGTAAAGTCATGTAATGGAAGGAGTGATGTCATGTCAGGCTTAAAATGGGTAAGTCAACAAGTCCACAGAGTCAATATATGTATGTAGATATGGTACTGCTCTGATCAGAAGGTGAAATGGGTCACAGTCTCGAACTCCCTAGGTCGATCTCCTAATCCTAAATCAATAGGCTCAATATCCTCCATGATAGGTTAGGCCAGAGTGATCATGACGCGCAAATGAATAGATGTCCTAAGTCAAAAGTACAACACATCATTTGATATATGGTCCTGTGATGGCAATCTATAACTGGAAATATGACAGAAACTCTAAGGTCATAAAGGTGTCCACTATGAGATGGCTACAAATGTGACTAAAGAATTTCTATCAACGATCCAAAAAATGAATGAGGTGTGAAAAACAACACTGTCATGAGATCGATACTCCATCTATAACACAATATCTCTGATTCACTTTCAACACAAACTCAATAAAGAAAAATGATCAGGTGGTAAAGGCTAACATCTAAAAAAATGGTGTGAATGTGAAAACCTGTCTTTCACCTTTCTGTAATGAAAATCTGGTTGAAAATAGAATCAGGCGACTCAACTAAAGAATGAAGTATCAAGCCCATGATAGGTGAAGAATATAAAAAAGTGAGCATAATCAATGAACATATCTCAAAACATCAAGTAGAAAGTGACAACAAACTGAAAGAATGTGTCAGCCTAAGAAAGAAGACTATCTAAAGTCCTAGGAAGAAAGTGTGCTAAACTCAATGAGCGACAAGAAGAAACCAAAACCATACAATAAAAGGTGGTCCAACTGATACTCAAACTCGCACTGATCTCTAAGCACTCTCAACTGGAGACCAAATGAGGAAGTACTGGATCCGATCTGTAACTAAAGAGGCTTAGAAGGCTCTCAGATGCACCCACATGTGGGGAAGAAAATCCTGATTGAAGGATCTACGGCTCAACCTACGAGGTCAAGGTGGCTCTAAAAAGAAAATGGTGGACTTTAAAGGATCCCTAGCAGAAGCGATCGTACCCTCTAGTGGTACGCAACCCTTTGCACGCCTCCGAAGAGACGGGGCGCTTCCATGCAAGGTGGTCATCACCTCCACACATGCACTACCTCGACATCCCAGGGGGTTTCCTATGGTGAAATCTCTCACAACTCTCAACACTCAGTAATCGACTAAAGTTCACAGTGAGTGGTGTGGGTGCATCCGAAAACCCTATGAAACTAAAAGAAAACACACTGACCACATAAATATCCTAAAATCTAGCTCTGGGTTATACAAGTCTTCAAAGTTCGGACTCCAATCAGCATCAATATGTCGACCACCTCCAGAATGCTCCCAAACATAGATATAGCCCGTCGCTAGACCCTATTCCTAATCACTAGCTCGATCGAAGAGCAAACAAGGCAACAAGTCTCGTATCAAATACGAGAGCAAGGAAAACAATGTCAACCGAGACTAGGGACTTGGAAATAAGGGGATAAGTGTGTGTCCCACATAGACACATAACTCATGCAGTCATATCAAGATGAGGGGAGTCATACAACAGACAGTCATGCAAAACAGGTATATATCATCCAAATCTACACGCAAGCTAATCGAGAAGAATATCTAACAATGATAGCATGCTCCATGATAATCAAGATAATATATAACCGAGAGAATCAATCATGTCCAATCAAATGATATACAATGGTGAGTCTATACATGCGAAGTAATCAGAACTAACATGGCAAAATCAGAGTCACTATGCTAAGCAAGGTAAGATGATCAATCAACATAAACAGCATATCAATGTCTCAAGCAAATATAGCTATGAAGCACGGAAAAAAAAAATCGCCACAATCGGAATGCTCAATCAAGATAAACAAGCATCATAATCAGCATGTCCATGCCCCAAATGAATACAATATCTAAGCATGCATCCAATGACATCTAGAACTCTCAATATGCAATCAAAAGACAAGTATCCACTGATCGACTCATCAAACGCCACATTTGCTTCATCCTAAGTTCAAGCTTGACCCTCTAAACAGTCCCCAGTGGAGTCGCCATTTTGTGGACCCCGCATTTCGGCTCATGCGCTTCCCACTCGATGGCGAGCTCGATTTTTATTTTAAAAAATGATTTTATTCATTAAAAGAATGACTTGGAGTCGCCACTTATTTTTGTTTTATTTTTAAAGGGGTAAACAAAATAAGAAAGAAAACCCTAGGTGTGACTCCTTGTTTTGGAAAAGGTTGGTCTACGAAAAACCGGATCGGGTTCGGGGGTCAGGTTACTTATTAGGAAGGTACGGTAAAGACCGTAGCACCCCTTTAAGTCTCTAAAGACGGGTCTCTACTAATAAAATGAAGCAATCATGACAATTAATTAATCGAGCATGGATACTGAATGAATATCACTCAAAACAAAATAATTGAATGAATAGGAGAGGCAAATAATGTACCTGAGTGATGAACTGGTTTACTTCAATGAAAACAAATGTTAGCAATTAAACACAAAATAATCGTGTGTGTATCATAGAATAGTGTAAATCAATCACATATAGCAATCAAATCAATCAATCCACCAATCGATCATAAAATCACGCGTGTGGGGCCCCCACCAAAGCCCAATCTATCTTGCATTAAAGATGAGTGACAGTTCAGGAGACTTGGTCGTCAGTATTATCGAAGTTTGCCTTTTGATTGTGGGTGGAAATGGATCCGGCGAATCGCGAGTGTCTGACGAGCCAAGCTGTCCGGGGAATCTGAATTGTCGGTTGCGGGTGCTCTCCGGGTAAGCGCTATCGGATGATTCGGACATGTCTGACCGGGGAAGTTGAATCGCCCTCCTCTCCCATCCGGCGTCAGGCGCCGGATGTGAAATATCCGGAGAAGGTGGAACATCGGCGTGACAAAATTCCGGATGTGAGATATCCGGAGAAGGTGGAATGTCGGCCGGACAGAATTCCGGATGTGATATATCTGGAGAAGGGTGAACGTCGGCTGGACAGAATTCTAAATGTGATATATCCGGAGAAGGTTGAACGTCGACCGGACAGAATTCCGGATGTGAGATATCCGGAGAAGGTTGAACGTCGACCGGACAGCATTCTTCCCCGGGTGGAATGAGCTATGCCGCGCGTCGCAAGGGGGACCGTCTGCGTGTGCAAGGGAAAGAGAGCCACGTGACATTTTTTAGGAAGGATCCCACAGGTAGGTGAAGGTTTAGAGAGAGAAATGGGTTTGGTGGTATGGTTAAATAGGTGTACACATAGGTATGGTAGAACATGGTTATGAGTAGCATGAAGGATGGGTATGGATTGTATGGATATGGAGGCTTGGGTGAGTGGTTTTAATGGGTATGTGAAGGAGTGAAGGATAGTATGCACCCGTGAGACTCCATGTAAGTGAGGGAGCGGGATGGAGAATGAATGAGAAGAAAATGGGTGTGGTGGAGGATGCTTGATTTCTGCAAGCTTGAGTGAGGAAATGGGTATGGCTGACGCGAACAGTGAAGAAGGCGTAGGCATGTGGTAATCGTGTTATTCATCATGAGAACATGAAGTCTTTGCTTTGACAAGTTAAACTTTTCTCCATGCACATGGGCCATTTACAAGGGGAAAAAAAAAAACGAGAACAGCAAAGAGGACCAAAACAGAGCATATATGGGTAGATAATCACATTCAACCCAAAACCATCTTGTGGCACTTGATGTCCACAACAAACCAACAAATAAAACCCAAAAACTATCAAGAAACAAGATAGATCTCTTGAGAATGTACAAAATAGTGCGGAAATCATACCTGGATCGAACTAACAAGCTCTTTCCCCGCTCTCCGCGACTCCGCCTGGGCCTCCTCTCCCATTCCTCTCTTTCAATCAAAACTTTTTTCCTTTCCGTCCGCCCTGGACCTACTCTCCTATTCACCGCTTAGCCCCGTCGCTGTCCCAACCACCACCATGGTGATGGTCAGTTCCCCCCAGCCACGCGTCTCCAGTAGCTCGCCCTTAGAAGTCGTCCCCACCCAGCCACTCCTCAAAGGTGGCGGGAAAAAGGCTGATAGTCAAATGGGGGTCTACAAATATTTTGTTTTTTTAATGTTTAATAGAAAAAAATATTACAAAAACAAATAATCTAATACTGAATATTATTAATTATTATTTAATTTTAAATTATATTTAAAACTAAATTAAAATAAATAACCACAACTGATGTTTTTCTTTTTTCTTTTTTAAATTCAATCTAATATACCGTCTTTTATTTTTATGGCATTAATTTCTAATTTTTTTTATATTCAGAGCATATTTGAGGGATTTGAAGGACTATTTTGAGGAGGTTTGGAGCAGCCTGCTACCAGATTATATGCATAAATTAGAATCCAATTATTGTTTTTCATCAAATGAGTAATATTTGGAAATGAAATTTATAAATTACAAGAGCCACCAACTTTCATTAAGAAAATTATAATTATAGAATATATCCCGCACCCGGCGATTTAAAAGTATTTCAGCAAATTATCTTTGAGAATTTCCATTTTTTAAGAGGCTTCCATAGAGTGGGAGAAAGAGCTCTCGCTCTGGAGAGTGTGTCCCTGCGAAACCCTAGAATGGATAGGTCTTCTGAGAAAGAGAAATCGAACAGACGAAGCAGGGAGTCCACCAAAGATCACAGAGATCGCAATCGTGATAATCGCGACAGCCGCGAAAATCGAGAACACAAGCACCGTTCCAAGGAAGACGATGAGGATCACCGCCATCACCACAGCGGCGGCGGCGGCGACAAGCACCGAAGCGAGAAACGTTCTTCCAGAGACGATAGCAAGCACCGCGACGCCGATCGCCACCGATCCTCCGATCGGGGATCGAAGCGCGAGAGATCGCACGAGAGGGAGGGCAGTAGAGATAGGGCTGCCGACGAAGAGGTGAAGAGGGAGAGGGAGGGGGAGAGGTCTCATGATTCGGCGCATTCGCATAAGAGGAAAGAGCGCGGGGAGAGTGAGGACAGGGGCGATGGCGGTGAGAAGAGGATTAGGGTTTCGACGGAGAGGAGGGAGAGGAGGCGGTTCGAGGATAGGGTTGAGGATGTGAAGGAATCGAATGGAGTTGAGCGGAGAGAGAGGAGGAAGTTCGAGGATAGAGTCAAGGAAGAAGATTTGGGAGGTTTTGACGAAGTTAAGAATGTGAATTTTGATGAGAAAAGTGTGAAGAAGGAAGAGAGTGAGGAGCTTGGTGATGCCGCATCTAATGGGAGTGGTTCAATTGGGAATGTGAGTTTCCAAATTTTGCCTTATTTTTTATTATCTCAATTTATTTATTGTTCTATGTTTGAATTAGAATTATGTTTGATAGGAATGTATGGAAATATGGTGCTATAGTTTAGGTTCGTTTTATGTGCAAAAGTAAATGTAAAAGAAGATATATATCACGATTTTAGAATGTTTTTCTTTGAGGATGTTGAACATCAGAACAGATTGGAAAATGTATTTTCTTGCACTAATTTTCCTGGAATTTTGGATTTTGCTCAATGTTTACATCATGCCGAGGAAGAAATAGCAAACTGTACACAGCAGAAAATAAGTCAGCGAACTAATTTCTCTCTTCGATTTAAATCAATAAAAATGAAGGCTAATAGTAGTCATGGTATGTCTGTAATTTTTTAGGGGTTTTCTCGTGGGCCTAACTGTTAAATATATTGGGAATGGTGTTCTGTTGAGTGCATATTTACTTCCGAAATTTCCTTACTGAACTTGCCGTGTAACCACCTGCATCCTCCCATATGAATATTGGTAGAGATTGTTTGCCTATCAAAATAAAAAAGAGAGATTTGGAGAATTTGGAGAGATCAAACCCAATAAATGTAGTTCACTTAACACTCTTCTTTTCCGTTGTTTAACTAATATGCTACTTTGGATTGTGGTTTTCCAGTGGTGTTAAGCTTATGATTAGTATGATAGTTTTTCTCAATGATGAAGAATTAGGCAAACTTGGCTATCTATTCAATTTGAAAAAAAAAAAAAAAACAGAAGTTAAAGCAAGAATATGAATCCAAATATCAGGTTAAGGTTTGTTCTTTTGTAATTGAAATTTATGATTCAAAGTTCTCCAGATCTGAAAACAATCAAAGAATTGAATGCAACTCTTAGCCTTTTGGTGCATTTTAACTCTGAGCCATGGTGCTGAACTGTGAGTGCCATTGGTGGTACTTGAAGGGGGGGTGCATATAACACGTTCATTGGATGCTTCCAGATGTTCTTTTCCTTGATAGTTGCTGGATCAACTGACATTTTAGTTCGTTAGTGGGTTAAGTCCTGGAAGAAAATCTAGCACATACGTATGGAAAGGATTAGGATAAAGACTGCACAAGTTATTGGTATATTCACATAAGAAAAAATATTTGGTTACTTATCTTCATGTTTCTCTGCTATACCTTCTTCACAATAATAAAAAACGCTATACAAGGGTTGACATGCTACTGATATTGAATTCAACCTCTCATTTCTATACTGATGCTTCGTTTTTTCAGATATGGAATTTCTACCCTTTTCCATGTTAATGAGTTATGTTGACTGCTCGAAGGGTTCACAGTGACCTGCACTTGCGCTTTTAGTTCATTTGCCATTTTATCCACATGTTTGTAAAGAGACTGGTTCATATGGCCAGATTACTTTCTGTGACCATTGCAATCTTAAGAAAAAATGATTTCTGTTGGATCGATTGCATTGCGAATGCTTTTTATATGTTATACAGGTGCTAAATTATAAATTTTAAAGATGCACTGATCAGTGTCTTCTAGTATTACTTTCACAAAATTGTGGTCTTCTTAAAATATATGCTTGGGGGCCAAGGAATGGTTGGTGTGTTGTTTTGGAAAAAATCGTGGTTGTTTAGCCCTCTTGCAATGAAGGTTACATGGTGGAACTGTTTGATGATCACATTTATCACTTTTTCTTTTCAACTTATAAGCCTTGTTGGCAGTTCCTTTCTTTGTTCTTGCCTATAAAAAAAAATCCTCTTTGTTCTTATGTGCAGTTGATTTTCCTCCATGGAGAATAGGATATTCATGCATGCCAATTTTGCAACTTTTAAATACTTTTTTCTGTTTTTCATCGTGAAAGCCCTCTGACTTTGTATCTGGACTCATTCATTTTATTTTTTATGCTTAAAGGGTGTTGTTCTGGAACCACTCAATATGGCACCAAGGCTTGTACCTGAGACCTCTTTGGCCCCTAGTCTCCCTCCTCCTACCAAGGTATCTTCAATTTCTACCACAAATGAAAATAAGGGAGTTAGTATTACCAGATCTCATGAGGTTCCTGGAAAATCTAGTACAGATGGGACAACTTCAGCTGCTGGAAAAAGTGGAAACCTATCCCTTGATGCTTTAGCAAAAGCTAAGAAAGCTTTACAGATGCAGAAGGAATTGTCAGAAAAGCTTAAGAAGATTCCCCTGGTAAGTTCATCTGTAAATTTTCCATATCGACTTATTTATAAATATATATCTATATGTGTGTGTGTATATATATTATTTGTGTGTTTTTACATCCTTACTTGGTCAAAAGTTACAAGCAAAAGGTTTTTATCCTTCTGTTTGTGTGTTCCCATTATGAATTGGTTAAGCAACTATTATTTTGATCATGCAGTTGAACAAGGGTGCTAGCTCAAGCTCAGACGGTAGCCCACAGTTGAAACCTAAGGAAGAGGTTACATTGCCATCTTCTACTACTGGAAAACTGCTTGGGTCTGTCCCCTTAACTACTGCCACTGAGGCTGTCTCCCTGGTGGCAATGCCAAGCACATCAACTTTACCTGCTGCTGCAGCAGCTTCTGTGATGCCGTCTGCAAGTGGCGTTGGTGCTCTTGCTGGGCTTACATCCATGCCCAACTTTGAAGCCGTAAAACGTGCTCAAGAGCTTGCTGCCAAGATGGGATTTCGCCAGGACCCAGAGTTTGCTCCTCTTATAAACATGTTTCCTGGGCAGATGCCAACAGATGTTGCAGTCCAGCAGAAGCCTGCTAAGGCCCCTGTACTTCGCTTGGATGCATTGGGTAGGGAGATAGATGAGCATGGAAATGTAGTTAATATGCCTAAGCTAAACAATCTCAGCACCCTAAAGGTTTGTTAATTTTTTTTGCTTGTCATCATCATCTTTAGGCACTTCTTGTATATTCTCTGTATGCTTTGGGTTGGCCTTTAGGCACCCTTTTTTCTTTTTGTATATAAAATTTTTCCTGTGTGTTTTCCTCTCAAAAAAATAAAATAAAACTATTTGGGTTTCTTAATCTTTTTAGCCTTCTGCTTGTTAGTGTTTTTCTCTCATCTTCGTTCAAACTTCTCCAGGTCAACATCAACAAGCAGAAAAAGGACGCATTCCAAATTCTTAAACCTGAATTAGATGTGGATCCGGAGTCAAATCCTCATTTTGATTCAAGGATGGGTATTGATAAAAATAAGCTTTTGAGGCCTAAGAGGATGAATTTTCAGTTTGTAGAGGAAGGTAAATGGTCAAGAGACGCAGAGATTATTAAGTTAAAGGTATTTCTTGCAGCCATTTTGTTTCCTTCATGATCTCTTCTTTCAATTGTGCAACTTTTTAATTGTTCTTGCTATCTGCTTTTCAGAGTCAATTTGGAGAGGCACAAGCAAAAGAGCTAAAGGCAAAGCAAGCACAGCTGGCAAGGGCCAAGGCAGAGCCTGATATAAATCCAAATTTGATAGAGGTATCGGAAAGAGTTATCATCAAAGAAAAACCAAAGGACCAAATTCCTGAAGTTGAGTGGTGGTAAGTTGATCTTGCCTTCTATATCAGTAACCAAGAAAATAATGGGCAATCTCATAGACCATGCTGGATGGTTTTTATTTGAAGTCGGATGTTATTGACTGTATGGTATTACATGGAGATTTTATCCAAGATCAGGGTTTCAGGGAAAGTGCAAATCTTATTAACTTGTTTGAATCAAACCTGGATGACCTTTGTTTCTTCAAATAAGATCTGCATGGGCCCTGTCTTGATATGTTTAAGAATTTTTAGTAGTCTCCCAGCCACACACCCATATACAGCTGGTGTAATTCTTCGTGTTTGTTGAACAAAGCTGTTCTTCTACTTAATGTATCTCCTGGTGGGCTGGGGGCTATGTTGGTTTTGGTTGTGTTTGAATGCAGTGGTAGCTTGTCGGTGCTGAACCCTCAACTGCAATTTTTTTTTTCTTTTTTTTTTTTAGAATTTAAGAAATGAAATTTAAACAAGTAATATGTTTTTTTTTTCCTGCCATCCTCCCTTGGTTTCTTTCATTATTAGGTTTTGCGACTGTGGCATGTTATTGGCATTACTCTAAATATGCTTTTGTGAATTAATCAGGGATGTGCCTTTTTTGCATTCTGGAACTTATGGCGACGCTGACGGTGGTATAACTGAAGATAAACTAAAGATGGACAAGATCACTATATATCTGGAACACCCGCGTCCTATTGAGCCTCCTGCTGAGCCTGCTCCACCCCCACCTCAACCCCTAAAGCTAACTAAGAGGGAGCAGAAGAAACTCCGAACACAGCGGCGTCTGGCAAGGGAGAAAGATAGACAGGAAATGATAAGACAAGGCCTCATTGAACCACCAAAACCAAAAGTTAAGATGAGCAATCTCATGAAAGTTCTTGGCTCTGAAGCAACCCAAGATCCCACCAGGCTTGAAATGGAAATTCGAAGTGCAGCTGCTGAGCGTGAACAAGCTCATGTTGACAGGAATATTGCACGCAAGCTCACACCGGCTGAACGCCGGGAAAAGAAAGAAAGGAAACTTTTTGATGACCCAAATACACTGGAGACTATAGTTTCTGTGTACAAGATTAATGACCTTTCACACCCTCAGACCCGTTTTAAGGTTGATATTAATGCCCAAGAGAACCGTTTGACTGGATGTGCTGTGATTTCAGATGGTATTAGTGTTGTGGTTGTTGAAGGTGGGAGCAAACCCATCAAAAGGTATGGGAAGCTTATGCTTAAGCGTATAAACTGGGCAGCAGCTGTGGAAAATGAAGACGACGATGAAGATGAAAATGAGAAGCCTCTCAACAGTTGTGTGTTAGTATGGCAGGGAAGCGTGGCTAAACCAAGCTTCAATAAGTTTAATTTTCACCAGTGCAGGACTGAAGCTGCAGCACGGAAAATTTTTTCTGACGCTGGCGTGGGTCACTATTGGGATCTTGCTGTTAACTTCTCAGGCGACCAAATATAATTCAACAAGCTGCTTTCAAGAAAGCACCGCCCATACATTTGAGGATCATTTTTTGAATTGAGCTGCTGTAGTTCCATATTTTGGTGCGGTGATTGGTAAGTGAATTGAGTTTTGTATTGACTAGTTGATGGAACTTTTAAACTGTATGAGATGATAAGAAATGATGTTTTTTTATTTCATATATATTTGATCCCCCTACCCATGGGCCTGGAACAAAATTGATTCAGCAGGATCAACCTTATATGCATAATTCTGCTGTTAGGTCATTGGGGCATGTGAATTGCATTCTGATTTTACACTCTGTTGAGACAATTTTGTATCTGGGTAGCATTTAGTCCTACCATCTGTTCTATTACTTGATATGGATGCCTGTATATTTGCTTTATTGTCTTATCTTGTCATCTTATTGAAATTCTTGATACCCTCACCATATGCAATGTGAGGATTGTGTATATATATTGATGAATAGTTTTCGCTACCTATGTTTTATCTCTTGATCGACTTTGATATTCTCAATTTTGTTGTCATTCTTTCAGATTTATCATCTCTTCTATCTAATTAACCTTTGTGTAAGAATTGAGAACTTTGTTTTGTAGGATTAAAAATAAATCGTTGCTTCTCAAGAAAAATTTATTTTGAATCCATGCTTTTTCCTGGTTAAGGGAGGTTCCAAGAGTCTTATCGGGGAAAGTTAGTTTCATTAGGCATATTCAGTAGAGAGTTGATTTAATATTCACATGTGGAATATCCTGGTAGATTTATCTGAAAAAGAATTGCCTTTTTGATTCGTTAATATTTTTGTTTTTGTTTGTTTGTAATTATTTATTTATTTATAATTTTCTGTTCTTTTTTCATATTAACCTATAATAAATTGCTCATGGACAGTTTGGAGTGAAATGAGTGGATTAAGGGAGATCTCAATGTCTGCTTCCCAGCATGCATATCAAGGTCAGATTGTAGGGAGCCCTTCATAATTGCATCTTCCATGCCTTTGAAAACGCAAAATGGTCGTCCCCATGCCCATAACCTTATTTGATGTTTTCATAAAACAATAATGGTCCACCCCCATTCTTATAAAGCACTTAACATTATTTTTGTCTCTAGTCTTGCACAAGGACAAAAATTATCATGTTCATTCCTGCATACCTTTAACATGTAACCATCGCTCGTGATTATCATGCCTTGGTATCTTATTATTGCTATGTTGGAAGGTTTCATTTTTATTATTGCTATTTTATTTTATTTTGATTTATTCTTATTATTTTGACTCAATGATGGTTTGATTATAATGGGGGGTTAAGTCTAGAGTTTAGGATTGGCTAGTTCTAAACCTTGTAGGCCTTTTTTCCCCCTTTTTTTTAGGGGTCCTTTTCCATCTTTAATGAAGAGGGAAAAAGGAAAAAGGAGTTGTGGTTGTGATAATCGTTTTAATTCCATTCAAAACACTTGAGACTTTTTCCAGATTTTAGACCAAAGAATAGCTAACTGTGTTTCGTATGTGTGATTAATCATATGTACTAGGCTGAGATGAGAAAGAATGTCGGTTTCATATTGTTAGAGCAGTCCATTTTGAATACCTTCACTTTTCACAGGCACGTTGTCCTGTGTTGATTAGATGTCTATCATGTGATATGCTTAAACGTGAATCTCCTTGTCCCATTCTATGTTTTGATAGGTAAGTTAGACCAGGAACATACTTAGGGTGTGGCAAGCCGTCTTCAATTTTTGGTTGTCCTGCAAAGAGGAGCTTTTGGAGTCAAATAGAGCACAACTTGCTTTGTTGGTTTCTGTGCTGCATTCTTTGTTCAATTCAAGTTTGTCTCTACGATTATAGTAAACATGTGTAACACGCCTGCTCCCATGTAATTCAATTAAACACACGCGCCTTTAATCATTCGAGTATTATGAGTAATTTTTCACTGTCGAACCTGTGCATATAAATCGTTTTTTCTTAATATGGGAAACTATTAGGCTAACCATGAGGAAGGAAAAAAGAAAAAAAAGCCTAGTTAAGACTTCACTACTGTCTGCGTGATACTTGACGTACGTGATTCGTTCAAGGAATTGTGTGAGTGGGATAAAGGATGAGTATGGTATGGGCATTGGGAAATAGAGGTGAAATCGTCTCCATCGCTAACGTGGTGTTACGATATTGAACTAAATTTGGTTTGGAATTATAAATGTGGAATACAGGTTTTTTGATTTATAGATAATGAGTTCAATACATCCTGTTTAACATAAAAACGGATATTCGTTGCTCACTATCAGACAATCATTTATTCACAAACCTCGTTGGGTTAATAGTTTTCATTTTCCATTTCACGAAAAATCTTTTTCGCTTAGCCCTATCCCTTGGAAGGGTATTTTGGTGATGGGTTCTATAGGAATTAGACGATCCTATTTAATCAAATACCTAAATATTGTTAACCTAAGGTTTTTGAAGATTTTAATAATCCCAATAATGATCAGATTATGTTATAGAGATGTATTTAAGCAAATTACAGAGCTAGAAATCACCTTATTGAAAATAAAAAATAAAGCTACCACACCGAGAACAATGCACCAAGGATTTTCAAGTTGAAATTATTATTTCCTCTTCTTTTTAAATGAAATTAGTAATGTTTGTATATTTTAAACTCACCTGGTCTTAAATTTTTTTAGAAAACTCTCATTTACATCATTCTTACTTAAACTTCTTTAAAATTGGATGAAGTGGGGTTTTCGTTATCCAATTTATCTTAGATCGCCTTTAAAATTCTTTGGAATTGGGTGAAGTGAGATTCAATGAAAATGACCTTTTATCCATGCCCATGAAAGCTTGATTAGTTGTTGAAGGATTCACATGGTGTTTAAGTTGTTTAGGTTATGTTTGGTTATTGAAAAATACTAGGAAAAAAAGAAAATTAAGGAAAATATTTTTTTTAAATTTTATTATGAAAAATGTGAAAGAAAATAAAATATAATTAAAATTATTAAAAAAATTTATATATTCTAAATTTTTTGAATTTGTATAAAGAAAAATTAAATAAATGAAAAAATTTAAAATAATTTTTTTAAAATAATTTATTAATTTGTTTTTTTACTAATTTTTTTAAGGTTATGTTTGGTTCTTGAAAAATTTGGGAGAAAATGTGAAGGAAAGAAAATAAAGAGAAAAGTAGGAATATAAAAAAACAAAGGAAAATAAATTATTTTCCGTTTTTTTTTTTGTTTCAAGGGCGGAATAGTCAAGGGCGAACGGTCGGTCGGCTGCGTGGGTGATTGGTTTGTACACTGGAAGTCAAGGAAATGCTTGATCAATCAATTATGTAGTGGAATGGGAGCAAAGTTGGTGCTGTAAGCAATCAAGCATGTAATCAACCGACTGAACTGTAACCTGTACCTAACAACTCATGTTGAAACTCCGATTTATTGCAATTTGAACTCATTTATTATGTTGCCAACCCTTAAGAATCATTCATAGCATTCATAAAAATAGTTGTTCACTTCAATCTTTGAATGCATTTAATTCCAAACCTACAAAACCCATTTAATGCTCCTTTGACTTTAGTTTTTTTCCTTGTATTTGTACTCTATTATAAACTATAAATTGTTACCTTTAGTTAATTTCATTATTTTACATGGTGTGAGGAAGTTTTGGTTAATTACGAGGGATCACTTAAAGCTTCTAATCGTTCATTGAAACCTTCAATCCAAGTGTAAGAAGTATTCGAGGACTTTGGTTGAATACGTAGCTTAATGAAGAAATCTCAAATTTGAGAAGACACGAGAAAGAGTGAATGTAGTTAATTACTAAACCATTATAAAAAGTCTCGTTTGCATTTTTGTGTTATTTTCTCTATTTATTTGATTATAATTGCTTTAAGTTTTATTATAATAATAATCTTTTCTTAAAAATTGACGAGCACCCAATTGAAACCCATTATCTACCTCTCACGTATTCACCTAAATTAAAAATTAAACATAAGAAAATTATTTCTCTTTTGATTTTTTTTTTTCTACTTTTGAGAATCAAAGGTAGAGCTAGCACTTGGAATAAGAAAAACACATGGTATAGTAGCAATGCTCATAAATGTATTAATAAAATTATTTAAAGATATAGCACGATGTGAAATGTTGCATTTGACAATTGGGTAACACATGGTATAGTAGCAATGCTTATAAATGTACTAATAAAATTATTTAAAGATATAGCATGATGTGAAATATTGCATGTCACAGTTCATCCAATGAATAAATAGTAAAGTATTTATTGAATTTCTTAGAGAAAGTGACATGATCTGAAAGTATTGGTATCTAGCAAATCTAGATAATCCTTGAAAGTGGGACCTAACTTTTATGTTCCTTGTTCAATTATTCAATTATGCCTTGCCCTACAAATTCAACTCCAAACCACAGGTCAATCACATTACATTTTTTACTTCCTTTTATTGAATTGGTAAATTCTTTCCCTATCTATTAAATATATGCACCCTCTTTTTCTCAACTGAAACCTCCATATTCAAAGGCCAACTCATTTATACCCTAAATTTTAGCATATTTTATCTTGTAAAATAAATCAAATATTGTGAAGTAAGTACAAAAATGAGTCCCACAACCCCTCTTAAAAAAATACAGTCTGATATCAAAACCAATATTTTAACTTTTGGTCTCAGACTTGAAGGATAAGCAACTGAAGCTACCAAGATGAAGCTCAGAATTGCATACTTTTCGTTTCTGGAGTCTGTAATGAATCCCAGTTTTCTCATCCTTTTGAGAGAAAAAGCAGCCTCCACTTTCTGAACTGAGGTGAAGGCAGAGAGCGAAAATTGACTTGGCAGTTAAAAACTTCAGGCTCAATGACCATGCACATGCTTACGCCAGTTTTCATTTTGACTTTTCACACCCTCATTTTAGGTGACCTAGCTTCCAATCAGGAAAGAGCCGCCCTATCTACATTAACTACCCACAAACGTTTTGTGTGTTTTTCTTTTAGTTTTTTTCTTTGGTCTTTGGGGTGATGTGGGCATGATAAATGGGTTCCCATTTATTCAAAGGGCCGGGGGCCGGATTTATCTTAAAAATCAATACTCAATCGATTAAAGGACCTTTGGATTTTCTAGGGTAACATTGAGATATGACCATATGACTATGGCCTGTATATTTTTCTTCTTAATTTCTATCTTCCACCTTTCATGGGCTTGTCTCTCTTTCATATTAGCTATTAGGTGGGTCATGGGTGTTGGGTTCTAATAAACTTTATCACACATTGGGTGCTGGACTCCAAAATTTGCACCAAGCTTTATGGAGTATGACGGCACCACGTAATGCCCCATACCCTAATACTGGTACACTGTCACATCCTTTTGATGGAAGGAAAGCTTTGCCTCCAGATTTCTCCATGTTTGGTAAGTTAGAAAAAAAAAATGAAAATAGAATATAAAAAGAGAAATTAAAATCCTACCCATCATAAGATTTGATTTTCTTAATAATGAATTTGTAATTTTTATTCCCATATTAATAAATGAGAATATTTTCTATTCCAACCTTCCAAATATGACCTATAGTATTCTCGAAAAGGTTAAAACTCTAAGGTTATGTTTGGTTCTCAAAAAATTTGAGGGAAAGAAAATATAAAGAAAAAATAGAATAAAAGAAAAAATAAAGAAAAATAAAAAATAGATTAAAAATTGATAAATTATTTATATTTATTACTTCAAACTTATTTTATTTATTTTAATTATATTTTATTTTCTTTTATATTTTTGACAATCAAACATGAAAAAATTATTTTTTCCTTTATATTTTTCGAAACCAAACACAACCCGAGGGTATAGAGTTTGGAACCCCTTATTCATCTTTAGAGGGTACCATTAATTAGGGGGTATTGTTTATTATGAATTTGCATCTCTTCCACACATTAAACTATATGTTAAGCTATCACTAAATTTGTTAATTTCTCCATGTATGGTTCATAATTGCTCAAGAGTTAGATAAATTTCCCCCTTTTTTCCGAAGAAGATGGGGGCAAGAAGCTTCCACAATTAACTCTTCTTAACTTGGGAAAATGGGTAGAAGGGGCCATAGAGGGCATGGGAGATGGCACTAGTATTTTCATGAAAGCTTGTAGAATTAGTTCTTTACCCTTTGGAGGTTGTTTACTTGGACTATACACAGTAGATCAACGCCCAACCTAATTTTCATGGAAATGTATTATGAATCACACGTGGCAAAATCCCATGAAGCAAAACCACCCACGTTTTCAAAAATTCAAAAATTCAAAAATTTGAACCAAAGAAAGGAAGACGTACGGACAAGAGATTAGGAGGTGTAGGTCACCTCTCTCTCACCTCCCAAATTATACTATACAGTAAGAGAGAATTGTAGAGAGACCATAACGCTTACCTTCTTATAATTTTATTATTATTTTATGGGAATTTGCTATAAATAGAAACATACCTCATATCTCGTGACAATGCACTCCCTTCTTCTTCTTCCCAAGGAAACCACCACCACCATAACACCCCCGGCGCAGCTTAGGAAACTGCCCTTCCAGTTGCGTACGTTAGGTACCTGCGCCATTGAAGTTATAAACATCGGCCGAGATAATAGGTAGTTCTGGGAAAGTGTAAAGAAACGCGAATGTCTCGTTTTGTGACAGGGAATATACCGCCAGCGAGAGATAACGGGGAGGTTTTTGACTGGAGGCAAACGATGGAGGATGAGGAACTGACGGTTTCTAGTAGCGGACCGTCGCCAACGCTGGGGCATCTGCTGAAGTGTGTAGGAGATGTGCGGAAGGAGGTGACTGGGGATGAGACTCCGGTGCACCAGGTGCTGGAAATGGGCGAAGTGAACATGGAGCCAAGGTCTCTGCCTTTCGTTCTGTCATTCAGTAATCTGACGTACAGCGTCAACGTTCGCCGGAAAATGGCGCTTCCGGCGATTTTTCGCCGGACGAGACAACTTGGTGTGGCGACGGCGGACCACATCCCCGGAGAGAGCATGCTCACGGGAACGAAGACGCTGTTGAATGACATCTCCGGCGAGGCAAGGGATGGAGAGATCCTCGCCGTGCTCGGCGCCAGCGGATCGGGAAAGTCTACGTTGATCGATGCGTTAGCGAATCGAATTGCAAAGGGAAGCTTGAAAGGAACGGTGACGCTGAACGGCGAAGCCCTGGAGTCTCGGCTTCTTAAGGTGATCTCAGCCTACGTGATGCAAGACGATCTTTTATATCCAATGTTGACAGTCGAAGAAACGCTAATGTTCGCCGCGGAGTTCAGACTCCCTCGAACTCTCTCGAAATCAAAGAAGAAAGCCAGAGTTGAAGCCCTCATCGACCAGCTAGGGCTCCGAAACGCAGCCAAAACCGTCATCGGCGACGAAGGCCACCGCGGAGTCTCCGGTGGAGAACGCCGCCGCGTCTCCATCGGAATCGACATTATTCACGATCCGATCATCTTGTTCCTGGACGAGCCAACCTCAGGACTGGACTCCACCAGCGCTTTCATGGTGGTGAAGGTCCTCCAACGAATAGCTCAGAGCGGAAGCATCGTGATAATGTCCGTACACCAGCCCAGCTACCGAATTCTTGGCTTGCTCGATCGACTCATCTTCCTCTCCCGCGGACAAACAGTTTACAGCGGTCCACCAATGAATCTTCCACTGTTTTTCGCTGAGTTTGGCCACCCAATTCCCCCTGATAATGAGAACCGTACCGAGTTCGCACTGGATCTCATTCGCGAACTCGAAGGATCTCCTGGCGGAACGAAGAGTTTAGTGGAATTCAACAAGCAGTGGCAGAGTACGAAGCACACTCGAAGCTACGAGGCCGGTACAAACGGCTTGTCAATGAAGGAAGCAATCAGCGCAAGCATTTCGAAGGGAAAATTGGTGTCAGGAGCCACCAATGACGCAAGCTCCACATCCTTGGTCCCCACTTTCGCCAACTCCTTTTGGGTAGAAATGGCTGTGCTCTCCAAAAGATCCATAACCAACTCACGCAGAATGCCTGAACTTTTTGGCATTCGCCTCGGTGCTGTCCTTATCACCGGCTTCATTCTAGCTACTATCTACTGGCAGCTCGATAACTCCCCGAAAGGCGCCCAAGAGCGATTAGGGTTTTTCGCTTTCGCCATGTCCACAACCTTCTACACCTGCGCCGATGCCCTCCCGGTGTTCTTACAAGAGCGATACATTTTCTTGAGGGAGACGGCTTACAACGCGTACCGCCGATCATCCTACGTGCTCTCCCACTCCCTCACCTCATTGCCAGCATTGATTTTCCTCTCGTTTGCCTTTGCCGCCACAACATTCTTTGCTGTAGGCCTCGACGGCGGCCTCTCGGGCTTTCTCTTCTACTTCCTCATCATCTTTGCCTCGTTCTGGGCCGGGAACTCCTTCGTCACCTTCCTCTCAGGAGTCGTCCCTCACGTGATGCTCGGGTACACCATAGTCGTCGCCTTACTCGCCTACTTCCTCCTCTTCAGCGGATTCTTCATCAACCGCAACCGAATCCCATCCTACTGGATCTGGTTCCACTACGTTTCTCTGGTGAAATACCCCTACGAAGGAGTGCTACAAAACGAGTTCAACGACCCGGCGAAATGCTACGTCCGCGGGCGTCCAGATCTTCGACAACACTCCGCTGGGCGCTGTATCGCAGGCCATGAAAGTAAACCTATTGAAAAGCTTAAGCAACACCTTGGGCATGGAGATCACAAGCTCCACATGCGTGACCACAGGAGTGGATATACTAAAGCAGCAGGGGATCACTGATCTGAGCAAGTGGAACTGCTTGTGGGTGACCGTGGCCTGGGGGTTCTTCTTCAGAATTCTGTTCTACTTTGCTTTGTTGATGGGAAGCAAGAACAAGAGGAGTTGATCAAGAAGAAGAAGGAAGCTGCATGGCTAACCAGCTGGGTGTGTAAGGGTCTGTTTGGTGGCAGGGATAGCGTGTGATTTGTTTGTTTAATTTTTTTATTTGTAATTTAACTATGATTTTCGTATTCTGGTAGAGTTGAGTTGGGAGAGATGTGAAACTGTTAAATATATAAATACTCAGCCAGTGTGGTTCTCTTCTATTAGGTTACCAGATTTTTTCCCAAACACAAAAAATATTCCTTAACGTCATTTATCTTCTGAAAAAAGAAGTGAATCATTTTCTTTATTTTAATTTATCATCAATATTATTATTATTATAAGAGTGAAAATAATTAAAATTAAACTAGGTCTTATCTTTAACTTTTACACGTGGGATACATGTGGCAGTGGTAGAGGTTGATCTTAGCAGCCACCCATCTAAGACTAGTTTTGATTGAGGTGATGGATATATTATTGGTTCCAAGCCTCTGTCCTTTGCCATGAAAATCATTGTGCTTACTACTGTTCACTCCTGTTGAAAGTCTCATACTGTCTCTTGATTTTAATTAAAATGTTCTACTTTCTACTTTTGACAGAAGAATAAAAAAAGATAGAATATTGTAGTTATGGTAGAAACAAATTTTTTTAAAAAAATTGAGCAAAAATGTGAATAAAAGGAAAGAAAAAAAAGAAGAAAAAGTAAAAATATACTTAAAGTTAATAAATTAATTTCATATATTTCTTTAAATTCATTTTATTTATTATCTTTATTTAATATAAAAATTAAATAATTTTCAAATATATAAACTTCTAATTAAAATCAATTATATATATATATATATTAATTTTTATGATATACCAAATAAAAAAAGAAAAAAAAAACGTTTTACTTTAGTTTTTCTCTCTTTCTTTATAATTCTTAATAATTTCCTACATCAAGCATGGCAAAAGGAAGCATTTGATATAAATAAAAATAAATCATTATATCACATAAAAGCGAAAAATCAAAATCTTCATAATACAAAGCTTTAATTATGTGAGAATGAATAATGGATAACAAGAAGTGAGATAAATCTTACATTCTCAAGAGTTTATTGATATCATATTAAATATTAATTATAAAAATCAATTAATCCTATGGAGCTAGAATGTGGAACGCGGGGCAAAATAGAAAAAATTGGTTTCAAGGGAGACAATGTCACCTAAAAATGTAAATTTGACTTTATTCTTCCAGAAAAGTGGAGTTAAAAAATGACTCAAACTCAAAAGAAATGAAGAAAGATGGTCCAAGGAAGTAAGATAGTCATGGTCAGTATTTTGAAGCTTTGATACAACAATTCAAAGGTCTCTATCTTATAAAGTGGGAAGATGACGTGGGGGTTTGGGGGTTTCTCTGTACTGGTTTACTCTCTTTTCCACTGCTTTGACCAACCACCTTTGGCGGGCTTAATTCACTCTTACCACATTATTTTGGATCCTCCTTGATGCCAACTTTTCCTACATTTTCGCTTTCCTTTCTCTTTCTACGTTTGTTCCGGGAAAATGTGAGATGGGGCCGACTTATAAGCTAATTTCAATTTCCAACAGCTGTGAGACGGTTGGAAATAAAGGAACGGAATTTAAAGCTTTGATAAAGGTATATATTTACATGAGATGAGATAGTACATATAAATGAGAGTAATTATTAGGAGGTTAGGTTAATGCATATGCTTGAAACCACAACAACCGCTCATATCGTTTTCACTCTTCTGAAGAGAGGGAAACTAATCTCGATCCATAGTAGGTGGGAGTCATATCTTCTATAGACAGACTGTGAGAATACATTGATGATGCAATTCTCACAGCATATACATGTATATGGGACAAGAACATATGGGTCCAATACTGAGCAACAGGTGGGAAACCTAACAACATGCCTGCTGCCACCAATTGGAGTTCATCTTTCGAAACCAACTAGGACGGTATGCAACACGAAAGTCAAAAGCGTCTGCGAGTAGCCAACTTCCGTATCAGTAACTGACTCAAATGAAAGAAGGGCTAAGAAACTGGCAAAATTGGTGAGTTATGAGTCTTAGGACCAGGCAAGAGAAAACTAATCACATTAGCTTCCTATATAATATTATTTTTCAAGTTTTGAAGATAAGGAACGCCTAATAAGACACTACCTATAAAATATCTTGTAGTAATGTCAGCAAACTAAGGTCATATTTATAATTTTCATCAAGTAGAGGGTGTATTTCCAAATATGAGAATTATCTTGTCCATTTGATACAAATATTTGTATACATTCAAAACAATAACTTTAATACTAAATTAAGGTTAAATTTATAATTTTTACTAAATAAAGATTATATTTCCGAATTTGAGGATTATCTTTTTCATTCGACTTAAATATTTGTATTAAATATTAAGTTTATAAAGACCTTAAACACAAATATTCGGTTTATGATTGTTCTAGGTATTTTTAATCATGTGAAAAAACATATCACTAATTTATTATTCATTAATAACTTTTACCTTTTAAATAATCAAATTAAAAAATTAAGAGTATTTATGCATTATACATATTTAATAGAAGAACATATTGAGAAACTTTGGTAACATGTTGTGTAATCTTCTTAAAAAAATAAAGGATGTTAATTTATGTATAATGGGTGTCTCATCAAATGATGTTGTTAGAAAATCTAGGATTGGTCTAGTTTGTCATAAAAGGAATCATAATAACAAGGAAAGATGCATATAATTTGGACTGGCAACAGTGAGAGAGAGAGAGAGAGAGAGAGAGAGATGTGAAATGGATTGATGAGGCAAGTTTCAAGCTTTTCGGTTTCCACAGACATGAGACAAGGACATGGGGTCCAATACTAGGGAAGAGATGGGAAACTGAACAAGAGGATGACCATCAATTCCACATTCTAATGGATGTCATATTTCACAACTGCCTTTTTTTTTAAAAAGATTTTTATAATATTCTTATCAACAATCATCAGTCCATCTTTGAATATAAATGAAAAATATAACTTAAAATTATAAAAATAAAAATAAAAAGTCAAAGATTTGGTGTAAGAAGTAGTTCTTTCAATTTTTAAAATTTTACTAAACACTTAATTTTTTTGTTTATAGAAAAAACTCCTTTTTAAGTATTAAAAATGACTTTTAACTCATCTAATTCCAAAATTATTAGAAATAAATCTAAAAATCTCTTATTTATGATACCAAAATAAGAAATATTGTCAAAAAATGTCCTAAATTTTTAATTAGCAAATATTTTTTTATATATATAAAATATTTATTTAATTGATATATTATTATAATATTAAATTTCCTTATAGAATAAGGAAAATTATTAAGAATATTTCTATAAATATTCTAGATCACGAGGAGAAAGTGAATGTAAGTAATGAAAAATATAGTATGTTTCAGGAATCCGATAGTTGTGTCATTTGTATAGTGGAAAGATTCTCTCTCTTATCAGTGTATCATTATGTTGATTGTTTAATCTTTATGTTATTTATTTAATATTGTTTGCATTAAAGCTTTCATTGACACAACAAATATAATGAAAAATATTGATAAATTTAGATAAATTCAAATTATTCATTTTTGTTATAAGAGAAACAAATTAAAAACATCTAAGAAATTTTTATAGAGAGGGCAAAATTTTTTTTCTCTACCCTTCTTTCTTTTCATTTTTCCCTATGGTTTCCATATGAAAAGGCAGCATAACAATTTCAAAATAGAAAAAGGCAAAAAGGGCATAGGAAGAGTCATACCTACAGGCACCTTCCCCATAACAACCCTTAATTGATATGAAAAGTCTCATCCAAATCGCTTGGAGTGGAAGAGACCTCACCCACGGCCCACCCCACATTATTTGCATGTTTCCATTCAGACTTTTCAGGCAAAATTGAATCATGTATAGGCAAGAAAGCTTGACAATACACATCACACTACTTTAAGTTTTTGACACTACCTAGTTTAATATAATATCAACTTAGATTTCTAGAGGCCTTAAACACTAACTTTCTTTGTCGTTTATTAGTCATTCATGCCTTTACACCATGATAAAGGGTGTGAATGGTCTAAAAAAAAAATTAAAAAAAAAAAAGAAAAACTAAGAATATCTCCATTGAATTTAATTTTACTTTCCCAACTTAGGTTTTTTAGGGTTTGAAATGGAAAAAGGTATATTTGAAGTTTGCCCATGTCCTTGTCTAGGTGGGTCTAATCTTACCTAACATCCCAACATGAAGACTTAATCCTTGTCATCTATATTATTTTAACTATAACCAATTTGATGGATCACTCCTAAAGGTTCGAATACTCAACATATTTCATCATGTCTATATTAGCCACCAAAGAAGCATGATTATTAAGAGAAAAATAGTCACTAATGGCCGCAAAATGATGTAAATGGCGTGCTTTTAGAAAAAACTTCTAATATAAAAATTATTTTTGAAGAAAAATTAAGTATTTAAAAAAATTGTAAAAAGGTTTTAAAATTTTGAAAAATCGTTTATAGTACTTTAAAAAAAAAATTTGATAAATGATTCCCGTATCTCTCAAAAACATTTCGAGAAAAAAATACTTTTACTAAAACATTTTAAGTAGCACTCTAAATAAGTTGAAATGAGAAAGAAATATGTATTAAGGTAAACTGCGATACTACAAAAATTGAGGAGTCTAAAGTTTTGGAAAAAAAAAAGGGTTTTTATACAAAATAATTTTTTATTTTTAATGAATTATTCAAACAAAAAAAAAATTATATAGAATAACATAAATTAAAAATATTATATATATTAAATTAGGTTTGAGTTGAATTCAAGTTCTCCAAACCTTTTTGCTCAAACGCAACCCAAATCAAGTTTATGTTCAAAGAAGTAAATCCAAATCCAACTTGAAGATTAAAAATGACTACGTAAGTCCATCCACCATGGGTTAGACCAAGCGGCCCAAATTGGGCTCGTCCAGCATGCTGAGTTTGTGATTTTTAAACTACAGCTTAGACGTAAAGCATAAAATTTAAAATTTCCAACCATCATTTTATGTTGGATTGGGCTAGGCCCAAGAGATCTTGGAAGTGGACTTTGCGTGTGAGTTCAGCTAAGCCCAAAATAAACTTTGAAATAAACAGAATATAAAATTTCTTTGGGCTAGGCCCATCTTGGGAGTGGACTTTACGTGTGAGTTCAGATACGCCCAAAATAAACTTTGGAGGAAGAGGCTCAATGTGAATCGGATAGACTTCCAGATGAAACTCTTTAAGCTTGGTTAGCTGAAGAGGTCAGCATTAATTGAACTTCCATGTTAATAAGACCTTAAGGAGATGTAAAAAATGAAAGGCCGAGAAAGAAGGATTTTCCAAAAATAGAAATAAAAATAAAATTTGAGAGACAGAGAGCTTCTTATCCAAAGGAAGAGAAGTAGAAAGAAAGAAAGAAGGAGAAGAATGGCAATGGTACCTTCCTCATCTCTGCAACTCCCGAAGCCCTTCTCTACCCCATTCACTTCCTCCTCCTCCAAACCCCACGCGCTCCTCTCTCCCAAACCCCTCCTCTCCTTCTCCGTCAAAGCCACCGACTCCGACTCCGATTCCAACCCCGACACTGAACCTAGCACTAACGCCGACGAATCATCCACCTCATCACAACCTTCTGAACCCGACGCCTTCGACAGCCGCCTCGCGGAGGTCCGGCTCCGGTACCGCTCGGGCAGCGGAAAGAAGGCGGATGTCCGGAAGGGCCGGAAATCAAAGAAATCCTCTTCCAGCTCTGGCCCCGGAGTCTTCCTGCCGCCGGTGCCTCTGAAAGAGCCGGTATCCGGAGGTCTGAAGGTAGATTTCGGATTCAGCCCGTACTCGGAGAGAGTGAACGGTCGCATCGCGATCTTGGGACTAGGAGCGCTACTGTTGGTGGAGCTGGCTACGGGTCAGAGCGTGATAAGGTACCACTCACCGGCGATCATATTCATACAGGTGTACTTTGTGGCCGCTGTTTCCGCTTTGTACGTCAAGTATGAGAAGGAGAGTGTTAGCATTTGGCCTGAATCTTCACCTGCCAAGAAATAATTCTGAATTTTTTAAGACATAAAAAACTAATTAATTAGGGTTCTAAGATTTGCAATCTTGTATTAGCAATTTTATTGTAATTCTTTATCATGTGGAAAGCATCATGTTTTTTTTCTCTCTCCTTTTCATTGAAATATTTCAAAGTTAAAATAAAATAATCCTTTATTTTAAATATTAAAAATCAACATTATTTTATAAAAAATAATTAAATTTGTATAAAATAAAAAAAAAACAACCTAAACCAGAAAAATATGAAAAAATAAATCCAGGATATAGAAGTAGAGGAGATGAGGAAAACTTGCATTTGATAAATCATACAGGTTATATATTATATATACTTCTTATTGGTTCTAAGTATTACCACAAGGTGTGTTCAATTAGAAAGAATGAAATGACTCTGCTGAAAAGCAAAGAAATCTAATCAAACATATTTTACTAAAAGGGCCAGTAGCAGTAAACAGCCTTCACTGTCCAAGACAAAAGAGGTGTAAGGAGATCTCAATATGCGTCCTCTTTTTCGTTTCACATTCCCCGCTCATCGTACTCTTCTCTATTAGTCTTACAGCCAGACGCCACATGCTCAAGCTCAACCTTCTTCTGCATTTTCCACCATGCTGATAAAAGGGTTGATTCCCCTTTTGTGTACAGATTAGTTCACTTGAGGGCGGCAAAAATTTCCCACTACTTTCTTACCAATGCAAATCATATACACGTTGGGGCGCGATCGACTTTGTTATGAGGATGCCCGTGTCAGAAAATCATTAACAGCGAGGCTAGTGTCTCCATGGGCTACGGCGTCTTCTGGTTCTGGTCTGTACAGACTGGAAGAGGAAGCCTGCGTATCAAGCATACCCCATTAGTCGCGGAGAACAGAAATGGTTCTAAACAATAATCATAGCTACAATCACAGTTTTTACTCTCAATAAGAACTTCTATGCTTGCTCGACTAATTTTATTCAAAAAACTTAATGAAGATGATGCTATTTTGTAGAAGCTCTAT
>JBAPGN010002975.1:0-30687 GCA_037355405.1 Vitis amurensis
GGTTGAATGCGGACTAGGTCCCCAAGTAGAAGTAGGTAATTTGGTTTTTATTAGTAATGGTCAAGCTACTAATTAGAGGCATTTGATAAGGGATTCTACTAAACCATTTTGAGTATGAGTATGAGCAATAAGATGCTCAATATTTATTCCAATTGATATGCAATAGTTAATGAATGTTTGAGAAGTAAATTCGCCAACATTATCAAGACGTATTATCTTGATTAGATAATCAAACAAATAAATTGGTTTCAATATTTGATCATTTGTGTAAGGAGCCTAACAAGGGCAACATCACTCTTAGAAAGGATACAAACATGTGACCACCTAGTAGAGGGATCTATTAAGATCATAAAATAATGAAATGGTCCATATGGTGGATAGTAAGGCCCACATATGTCCCCATGTATTTTTTTTTAAAAAAAGATTGATGACTTGCATATGACTTTAGTAAAAGATGGTTTAACCATCAATTTACCTTGTGAGCAAGCATCGCATGAGTATTCATTGGACAAAAGAATCTTCTGGTTCTGTAGTGGATGCCCATGTGAGTGTTCTATTATTCGAAGCATCATTGAAGGCCATGGGTGACCTAGCCTATCATGCCAAAGTATAAAATTTTTTAAGTCATTGTACTTCTAGTTCACAACAACGTATGACTCAATAAACTTTATAGTTGTATGATACAACCCAAAGGAAAAAAGCTGAGAGTTTTTCCATTGTAAGCTTTTGGCTAGAAATAACAGAAGTAATGTAAAGATATTTTACATTACCTTCATTCATATTTTTAGTATGATATCCATTTCTACGGATATCCTTAAAACTAAGCAAGTTTCTTCTAGATTTGCTAGAATATAAAGCATCACTTATAAAGAATCTGGTTTCATTTGGTAGCATCATGTTTGCTCTTCTGGAGCCTTCAACCAAGCCTATAGTAGTAGATATGGTACTTACATTAGCTTTTGTTATTGTCAGTTCAATGAAGCATCTTTTATCTCAAAGAATTATGTGCGTGGTTGTACAGTTTGTGAGACATACATCATCCTCATTCATCTTCAAACTCAATAACACATGGATTTTAAAAATAACTAATATTTGAAAAAACAAGGCATAATATAAGTAACAATATAAATGTAATGACAAGATGTAAATATAAGACATAATAATATATTAATTGATATATAAAGTAACATTAGTCAATGCTAGTATTTTCATTATTTATTAATAGTCGGTTTTTTCACTAAGACCTCCAAATAAATCAATGTCATTGTAGGTTCAATCCAATCCATCACTATTGATGAAGTTCATCTCTATCTCTTTTCATTTTGCTTTCATTGATGCTTGGTCAAAAGTCAGTCAAATATTTGAGCGTATAACAGGTATGTGCCTAATGCCCTTTCGTACCACATCTGTAGTAATTATTCTCATGGTTTTTGGGAGATTTATCCTATATATACTTCCTAATTTTTTGTTTTTACCTCAGTATTGCTCCATTTCTGGTGGTGTAATGAGACTTTTTTTTTTCTCTAGGAGTTTGAGGAATTACTATCATGAGCACCATGGTATCCACAATCCCTTCCATAACCACAACCATGTCCTCGTCCTTATCTACATCCACGAGTTTGGGATGATATTGCATTCACTTTAAGGAATGCTTTAGACCTAGTTGGACAAGACTAGTGATTTCTCATCAAAAACTCATTATTTTGTTTAATAACAAGAAGACATGATATTAATTTGAGATATTTTGTAAATCTACGCTCTCGATACTTTTGCTATAGGAGTACATTTGAGGCATGAAACATAATAAAAGATTTTTTTAACATGTCTTCTTTTGTGATTTTTTTTTCCTCCATGCAACTTTAATTTACAATCGATTTTGAACAATGCAAAGTTATATTCACCAACAATTTTAAAATCTTGCAACCTCAAAGTGCATCAAATCATATTAAACTTTTGGGAGAATCACAGTTTTCTAGTGGTCCATATCTTTCCTTCAAATCACTCTATAGAGTAAAAAAATCATTTGCTATCAGATAATCATATTTTTAACCTTCATGGAGATGATGACAAAGGAAAATCAACGCTTTTGCGCGCTCCTGCAAAGATATTGGATTTTCTTCTTTGATTGTAGTTCCAAGATTCATTGCATCAAGATGAATTTTAACATCAAAGATACAAGATAAATAGTTTTTTCCTCATATGTCAAGTGCCATAAATTCAAGTTTTGTGTGATTTGACATTATCAAATAACTTTAGATATATAACAAGATATAATGATTCTTAGAATCAGTTTAAATTATAACAAAACGAAATTATATAAATAATATTAATGCATTTTTCAATGTAAAATAAATTTTACATGAGTTCTAAATTGATAACATTAGTGTAACTTTTGATTATAATTAAAACCAAATAATTTGCTTATATCTTTTGACAACATATACCATAATTTAAATGAACAAAATCAATATTAATACAAATATGTAAAAATTTATTTTATATAATAACCTTGAGTTTAAGATCGTAGAATTACCTTTATAGTAATTCATATGAGATTAAACGCAACACAAAAAAGAGCAAAGAGAAATATATTACTCTCAATATTATATAATAGGGAGGAGAGAATTTCTTCTTACTTGAGATGTGCTTATATAAGGATGAGAAGCCTTTTATGAGCTTAACCAAATGAAAGTCTATTACTCATTTTTAAGATGAGTACATGGGGAAGTTCATGGATGAAGTTGAGTGTTTCGTGAAATTCAAAATGGTCTCGTTTTGGTAGGGCACTATAATCCCATTCGATCCCACCCGACACAAACCTAAAAACACATGCGGAGGCCCGAGAAACAAGCGTTAGAGAGATGCATCCGACCCGGCATCTCATATAAAGGCGCGAGAAATTGAAGGGTCTGCAGAACGGCTCGCCTACACCTCTCCACTCACTCTCGCTCCATCTTCCCTTTCTCTGGTCTGGGAGAATCTCGCTTTTCCTAAAAACCTGAAACCTCTCCTCACTCTCTTTCTGTCTCCGAGTCATTCGGAGAACTAATCTCCTATCTCTCTCTTCTTTTCTGCTTGATATTTATATAAAAATTGAAACTTTTTGGAGAATTTGGTGAGTTTTTGGGAAGGTTTCTATAGGGTTAACAGAAGGAAAAAAGGGAGGGAGCTTTGATGGCGGTTAGGGTTTTCGGAGCAAAATATTGGAGAGATATATCTGTATAATACAGTGAAATCGGGCGGTTTTGGAGCCATCCTCCGCACTTGGTCTTTCGCTGCCCAAACTCCTAACGCTGCCTTCCCCTCAAGAAGATCCCCATTCTTTCCCAAGAAAGTACTCTCTCTCATCTCTCTCGTCTCTCATCTCTACTCTATATCAGCACACACACCTTGGGAGTGTTTTTTTTTTTTTTTTCCTTTTTGGATTTCATCTAATCCTATTGTTTTTCTATGTTGTCCGTGTGGTGTTTGTCACATCAGTGTTACTTGTTTTGCGTTCCTTTTTGCTATCTCAAATTTGCCTAATTTTTAAAAAAAAACTTTTTTTTTTTTTAATATGAAAAAAAAAAAAAAAAAAAAATCCTTTTTTTTATTTTAGGATGGGTTAGAGGAATTTGCTTTTTCCAACAACTCAGCATTGCAAGTTAAATATTTCAAAGTTAAGGGAATTTATCGTGTTCAAGCGGAGAAGCAGTTTGTAAATTCCATTGCTATGTTGATAATTTGATTGCATTGATAAGTACTGCTTATGTGTTGAAAAATGGAATGGTTAATTATAATGTACATTATGGTTCACAACATTTTTTTTTTGCAAAACTGTCTTTAACCCCTATATATATATATATGTTTGCTATTGGGTTTCTTTTTGCTCTATTATATTCTTTTGTTGTTTTTTGGTTTTGTTTTTATCCTGGATATTTGGTTTGCAATCATTATCATGTAGTAGAATTACAAATTATAATATGAATGGGTTTTCAACCAAGTGTATTCTTGAAGACATGATGGGATTATGAGTAAACATTTGCAAAATTAAGTGCATGTGTTATATTTGGTAAGCACGTTCTAAAATCCTTGTAACATGATAAGATTGCTCTATATATTTATTGGTATTTCGGTGTTCTCTTATAATTTTTTTCATGTACAGTGTTGGGTAGGATCTAATGGGGTTTTTTAGTGTAAGTCTCAACGATTTTTATTATTGTTATTTTAGGCTATGTTTGGTTTCAGAAAATTTGAGGAAAAATGCAAGAGAAAGAAACTAGAGAGGAAAAGTACACAGAAAGAAAAAGTGAAGGAAAATATAAAAGAGATGTAAATTAAATAAATTATTTTTATATGCTACTTCATTCGTTTCATATATTTTAACTCTTCTATATATAAAGATTAAATAATGTCAAAATTCATAAGTTTTTAACTTTTCTAAATTACATTTGATTTTCTTTTGTATTTTCTATAGTAAAACCAAATATCGAGAATATCATTTCCCTTAAGACTTTTTTTCTTTCCTTAAAATACTGTTTTGGAACCCAAATTAGCGTTAGTCTTTCTGAATTTGGTTTATTTATGTTTGAACTTTGTGAATTGCAATTGATCTCGGAAATAAGTTGGCAGGTCCCTAATTGCTTGTAAGCCATGTGGCCTGTTAAAGAAAAAAATGACTTGTATCCATGTTATATATTCTTTAAATAGTTTAATATATTTTGAAATTCTGTAGATCCCCATCTGTTGTATGAGGTCCTCTATAATATGGAATTGGAAGAGGACCGTTAAGTTTTGTCACTAGTTTCTTTCAGCTGACCGGCCAGAGTAAGGATGCCCCTGGAGAAACCTGCCCTTCGCCATCCCTATTAATTAATGTAGATTTGGTGGTTTAAGTTCCTTAAGTGAGTTGCAGTGTCTAAGATAATGTTAGTAGACTTATTTAACTTCTTGAGCCAAGTAAGGAATCACTTAGAAAAAAGTTTTCGGGCACAAAACTGCAAAAGGGTCTTTTGGGAGTGAAATTGAAACTTAAGAAGATTTAACTTATCAAAAAATTGAAACTTAAGAGATTTTTGATCCTCTTATTTAATGTGGGATGGTGGTGCTTTTTCTTTTTGGATCCCTTGTATGGATCTTTTTTAAGTTATGTTGTAGTACAATGCATCCAACTGGGACAACACCTAGTAGAGCATCATTCCATGCTTTATTAAGTATTGCACCTAAATATTTTAGCTAAAGCAACAACCAATCTTGAATAAGACGAGGAAAATGTACTACTTTTTAGCATTCCGTTTGACATGTCAACCATGAATGAATTCTACATTAAATGTCCTAATTTTCTTGCCTTGAAATGATCTTCAGTGCACATTATATTGGAGGAATGTGGGCTTAAATTTTATAGTTTGCTTGCTTCTTTCATTCTTCCTTTTTTTTTTGTTTAGTTTGGGGCGATGTTTAAACACCAGTAATACTACATGTCTGGAAATCTGGTGTTGATTGTAATGCTGTTTCTTGAAGCTGGCAGGGGAAGGTTATTTCACAGGAGCCTGCCTATTGCCTAGCTCATAAGCAGGAGGAGCTTTAGATGTGAGTTACCGGTGGATGAAGCAACTTTTCTGGTATTACATTGATCTCCAAAATGATACACTTGATCAGAATCACTGAAGATTCTTTTGTCTGCTTCTCATTGATCTTTTGTTTTATTCCTCTACTATGATGGTGGAATTCCAATAGGATGCAGGCACAGAGACAGATACATGCATGCAATGTTAGCCATGATGTTATGGAAAATATTAATACACAGCACAATATTAGTAATTTAATCCAATATGAGTTTGTACTGGAATGCCTGTGCCGATAGTACCTTCCTTGAAACCTGGATGTATATGTTGGATTGAAGAAGGATATATTTTAGAAAAAACTTCTAAAACATTTTATAAGAATTTTTTATTAAAACAAAAAAGAAAAAAAAGAAAGGAATCTATTTGCATATCAACCTTGATAGGCAAAATTGAAATTGCCAATTTATGCTAAAACACCGAATGTTGAAGGTGTCCTTATCTTATATTGATCATCCTTAGACAAAAAAATATTCCATGAGTCTAATTCCAATATGATACATGGAAGTATTATCCAGATTCGATGTCCAGAGATACTGGAGCTCCCTACAAAATGTAGGAATGCTCAATTTACTTTGGATGTGCCTCTGGCTCACTATTGAAAGTCAGTAGGCTGACCAAGAAGAAAAGAGCCAGGCTCCAATTTACATTGTGGGAGATCATTTTCCACCCTAGAGGGAAAATTTAAAAAACAAAATTAATATAGAGGGATTTGAACCCTTTCTCATGAATTGGTTAAAGAACCTTTTTTGTAACACTAACTACAAATACTTTTTGTTCATTTTTTTGCTCCTAAATTAATGAGCTACATTTGCTCCCTCAAGCCTTGTTGGCTTCGCCACTGTTAAATAATAACCAATTTTATGGAAGATTTGGTAGATCTAAATGAATTAAATCTTATACATATCATATTAAAACATTGAATGTTAGTTTTGATAAGTCAAATTAAGAAATATTGAACTTAAATATATAGATTCATCACATAATCCACACAAATAAACTTCAAAATTTCTAGCTATGATTTTTAGTTCCAAATTCTAACTAGACATATGCACTTATTGTGTTGTCAATATATATATATATATATATATATATATATATATATATGCACACACATATCTTTATGTGTCATCTTGAAAGTTCCAACTTTTCAGGTTTGTCATCATTCTTTTTTCACCAAAAAAAGAAATTTAATAAAGCTAATATACTAAGTAAAAAATTTTATTCACTAATCACCATCATTTTCATTGTCAACATTCAAACTATTGAAATGAAAATTTCTAATATTCATTGTAAAAGTAAACTTGTTCTAATATAGCATTTGACAGTTTACTTATTTCTCCTTTTAATGATCAATTTTTAATCCTTTGGTATATTTTAAACAATTAATATAATAAATTCTTTTAACAAAAAAATTTAATTTGATTTTTTTTAAAATTATAGAAAATAGTTAAAGATGTATTTATCGTTGTATTGTAATATCACGTATCGTGTATTGTATATGTATTATAAGATACATTTAAAATAAGATATGGATTGAAATATGTATTGATTTCTATATAAAATGTATGTATCATTGTTTCTTAAGTTTTTAAAAACTATGTATATATCTGTTTTAAACTTAAAGTTAACAGGTTACTTAAAAGAGACTTTTTCTGTATTTCAATTTACAGCCTCTTTAAATCTGAGAAGTAAAATTTAAATTAGGTATTCATGAAAATGAATACTATTGGATTTGAATTTGAAATGACTGGTGTAACCTTTGGTAATAAACTTTGTGCAGTGCTGCTTTTCTGGCAACAAACTTGTGAATCTTCTTTGCCCTTTCTGGATGCAGAAGTGCCACTAGGCTAGCTGTCTCAGCTGCTGCTCGTGTTTTTGGTTGCTAGAGAGAAAAGGCCTGATTCCAAGTCAATATTGGGACTGGAAAGGTTGGGGAAGAAGTCTCTCCAACCTCTGTAGGTCCTTTGGCGCAGGTTTTTTGCATAAAATGCTGTGAGGCTGGTGGAAGGGTTACTGTGGGTTAGGTTAGTTGGCTTTTGTAGAGGTATGGTTCTGTTACCCCGTCTTCCACGGGAGGGTATGCCAAGCCTCGTATATTCAGACTGGTAGAAGGTAAGAATGTATGCTATCATATTTTTGATTTAAATTACAACTTAGTGTGTCTTACAAACTAAAAAAGATGAAATGATGCACTGTCTTGTTGAATCAAGTTGCTATTAACATAGGGACATTGTTGAAGGTGCTCCAACTTACTCAAGTTTTCTTGTTTCAATGATTGCTTCCTACNCTTTTGCGCGATCCTGCAAAGATATTGGATTTTCTTCTTTGATTGTAGTTCTAAGATTCATTGCATCAAGATGGATTTTAACATCAAAGATACAAGATAAATAGTCTTTCCTCATATATCAAGTGCCATAAATTCAAGTTTTGTGTGATTTGACATTATCAAATAACTTTAGATATATAAAAAAAATAATATTATTAGAATCGGTTACATACAACAAACAAAAATTAATAAATAATATTAATGCATTTTTCAATATAAAATAAATTTTACATGAGTTCTAAATTGATAACATTAGTGTAACTTTTGATTATAATTAAAACCAAATAATTTGCTTATATTTGTTGACAACATATAACATAATTTAAATGAAAAAAAATCAATATTAATATAAATATGTAAAAATTTATTTTATATAATAACCTCGAGTTTAAGATCGTAGAATTAGTAATTCATATGAGATTAAACACAACACAAAAAAGAGCAAAGAGAAATATATTACTCCCAATATTATATAATAGGGAGGAGAGAATTTCTTCTTACTTGAGATGTGCTTATATAAGGTATGAGAAGCCTTTTATGAGCTTTACCAAATGGAAGTCTATTACTCATTTTTAAGATGAGTACATGGGGAAGTTCATGGATGAAGTTGAGTGTTTCGTGAAATTCAAAATGGTCTCGTTTTGGTAGGGCACTATAATCCCATTCGATCCCACCCGACACAAACCTAAAAACACATGCGGAGGCCCGAGAAACAAGCGTTAGAGAGATGCATCCGACCCGGCATCTTATATAAAGGCGCGAGAAATGAGGGCTGCAGAGACGGCTCGCCTACACCTCCCACTCACTCTCGCTCCCTCTCTCCCTTTCTCTTGGGTCTGGAGAATCTCTGCTTTTCCTAAAAAGCCTGAAACCTCTCCTCACCTCTCTTTCTGTCTCCCGAGTCATCGGAGAACCTATCTCCTATCTCTCTCTTCTTTTTTTTTGCTTGATATTTAATAAAAATTGAAACTTTTTGGAGAATTTGGTGAGTTTTTGGGAAGGTTTCTATAGGGTTAACAGAAGGAAAAAAGGGAGGGAGCTTTGATGGCGGTTAGGGTTTCGAGCAAAATATGGAGAGATTATCTGTATAATAAGGTGAAATCGGGCGGTTTTGGAGCCACCCGGCACTGGTCTTCTGCTGCCCAAACTCCTACCGCTCCTCCGCCCAAGAAGATCCCCCATTCTTCCAAGAAGGTACTCTCTCTTTCTCTCTCTCTATACACACACGTTGGGAGTGTTTTTTTTTTTTTCCTTTTTGGATTTCATCTAATCCTATTGTTTTCTTTTGTTGTCGTGTGGTGTTTGTACACATCAAGTGTACTTGTTTTGCGTTCCTTTTTTGCTATCTCAAATTTGCCCATTAAACATTTGTGAAAAATTCTTTATTTTAGGATGGGTTAGAGGAATTTGCTTTTTCCAACAACTCAGCATTGCAAGTTAAATATTTCAAAGTTAAGGGAATTTATCGTGTTCAAGCGGAGAAGCAGTTTGTAAATTCCATTGCTATGTAGATAATATATTGCATTGATAAGTACTGCCTATGTGTTGAAAAGTGGGAATGGTATTGATAATGTACATATGGTTCACACATTGCAAAGCTGTCTTTAACTCCTATATATATGTTTGCGATTGGGTTTCTTTTTTCTCTATTGTATTCTTTTGTTGTTTTTTGGTTTTGTTTTTATCCTGGATATTTGGTTTGCAAGTCACTTATTAGTGTATGTAGAATTTACAAATTATGAATGGGTTTCACCAAGTTATTTCTTGAAGACATGATGGGATTATGAGTAAACATTTGCAAAATTAAGTGCATGTGTTATATTTGGATAAGCACGTTCTAAAATCCTTGTAACATGATAAGATTGCTCTATATATTTATTGGTATTGGTTCTCTTATAATTTTCATTGACAGTTTGGGTAGGATCTATGGTGATGTAGTCTCCAACGATTTTCTTTATTGCTATTTTAGGCTATGTTTGGTTTCAGAAAATTTGAGGAAAAATGCAAGAGAAAGAACCTAGAGAGGAAAAGTAAACAGAAAGAAAAAATGAAGGAAAATATAAAAGAGATGTAAATTAAATAAATTATTTTTATATGCTACTTCAAACTTGTCTCATTTATTTTAACTCTTCTATATATAAAGATTAAATAATGTCAAAATTCATAAGTTTTTAACTTTTCTAAATTACATTTGATTTTCTTTTGTATTTTCTATAGTAAAACCAAATATGAGAATATCATTTTCCTTAAAGACTTTTTTTCTTTCCTTAATACTGTTTTGGAGCCAAATATAGCGTTAGTCTTTCTGAATTTGTTATTTATTGTTTGAACTTTGTGGAATTCAATTGGAATCTCAATAGTGGCAGGTCCTATTGCTTGTAGCCATGTGGCCTGTTAAAGAAAAAAATGACTTGTATCCATGTTATATATTCTTTAAATAGTTTAATATATTTTGAAATTCTGTAGATCCCCATCTGTCGTATGAGGTCCTCTATAATATGGAATTGGAAGAGGACCGTTAAGTTTTGTCACTAGTTTCTTTCAGCTGACCAGCCAGAGTAAGGATGCCCCTGGAGAAACCTGCCCTTCGCCATCCCTATTAATTAATGTAGATTTGGTGGTTCAAGTTCCTTAAGTGAGTTGCAGTGTCTAAGATAATGTTAGTAGACTTATTTAACTTCTTGAGCCAAGTAAGGCATCACTTAGAAAAAAGTTTTTGGGCACAAAACTGCAAAAGGGTCTTTGATGAGTGAAATTGAAACTTAAGAAGATTTAACTTATCAAAAAATTGAAACTTATGAAGATTTTGATCTCTATTTAATGTGGATGTGGTGCTTTCTTTTGATCCTTGTATGGATCTTTTTAAAGTTATGTTGTAGTACAATGCGTCCAACTGGGACAACACCTAGTAGAGCATCATTCCATGCTTTATTAAGTATTGCACATAAATATTTTAGCTAAAGCAACAACCAATCTTGAATAAGACGAGGAAAATGTACTACTTTTTAGAATTCCGTTTGACATGTCAACCATGAATGAATTCTACATTAAATGTCCTAATTTTCTTGCCTTGAAATGATCTTCAGTGCACATTATATTGGAGGAATGTGGGCTTAAATTTTATAGTTTGCTTGCTTCTTTCATTCTCCTTTTTTTTTTTGTTTTGTTTGGGGTGATGTTTAAAACACCAGTAATACTACATGTGCTGGAATCTGGTTTGATTGTAAATGCTGTTTCTTGAACTGCAGGGGAGGTTATTCACAGGAGCTGCTATTGGCCTACTCATAGCAGGAGGAGCTTATGTGAGTACCGTGGATGAAGCAACTTTCTGGTATTTACATTGGATCTCCAAATGATACACTTTGATCAGAATCACTGAAGATTCTTTTGTCTGCTTCTCATTGATCTTTTGTTTTATTCCTCTACTATGATGGTGGAATTCCAATAGGATGCAGGCACAGAGACAGATACATGCATGCAATGTTAGCCATGATGTTATGGAAAATATTAATACAGCACATAATTAGTAATTTTAAACCAATATAGTTTGTACTGAATGCCTGTCATTGTACCTTCCTTTAAACCTGGAGTATATGTTGATTGAAGAGGAATATTTTAGAAAAAACTTCTAAAGCATTTTATAACAATTTTTCTATTAAAACAAAAAAGAAAAAAAAGAAAGGAATCTATTTGCATATCAACCTAATGTAGCAGTTGTAAATATATATATATATATATATATTTACATTGATAGGCAAAATTGAAATTGCCAATTTATGCTAAAACACCGAAATGTTGAAGTCCTTATCCTTACAAGTGATTCATCCTTAAGACAAAAAATATTCCATGTATCTAATTCAAATGATGACATGGAAGTATTACCATTCGATCCAGAGGATACTGGAGCTCCCTACAAATGTAGGATGCTCATTTACTTGGATGTGCCTCTTGGCTCACTATGAAATCAGTAGGCTGACCAAGAAGAGAGCCAGGCTCCATTTACATTGTGGGAGATCATTTTCCACCCTAGAGGGAAAATTTAAAAAACAAAATTAATATAGAGGGATTTGAACCCTTTCTCATGAATTGGTAAAGAATCCTTTTTGTCAACACTAGACTACAAATATTTTTTGTTCATTTTTTTGCTCCTAAAATTAATAGCTACATTTGCTTCCCTCAAGCCATTTGTTGGCTTCGCCACTGTTAATATAACCAATTTTATAGGATCTAAAAGAATTAAACTATGTCATATCATATGAAAACATTGAATGTTAAGTTTTGATAAGTTCAAATTAAGAAAATATGACTTTAATATATAGATTCATCACATAATCCACACAAATAAACTTCAAAATTTTTAGCTATGATTTTTAGTTCCAAATTCTAACTAGACATATGCGCTTATTGTGTTGTCAATATATATATATATATGCACACGCATATCTTTATGTGTCAGCTTCAAAGTTCCAACTTTCCAGGTTTGTCATCATTCTTTTTTCACCAAAAAAAGAAATTTAATAAAGCTAATATACTAAGTAAAAAATTTTATTCACTAATCACCATCATTTTCATTGTCAACATTCAAACTATTGAAATGAAAATTTCTAATATTCATGGTAAAAGTAAAGTTGTTCTAATATAGCATTTGACAGTAAGAATGTAGCTTTTCATATAAGATTAGTTTACTTATTTCTCCTTTTAATGATCAATTTTTAATCCTTTGGTATATTTTAAACAATTAATATAATAAATTCTTTTAACAAAAAAATTTAATTTGATTTTTTTAAAAATTATAGAAAATAGTTAAAGATGTATTTATCGTTGTATTGTAATATCACGTATCGTGTATTGTATATGTATTATAAGATACATTTTATAAAATAAGATATGGATTGAAATATGTATTGATTTCTATATAAAATGTATGTATCATTGTTTCTTAAGTTTTTAAAAACTATGTATATACCTGTTTTAAACTTAAAGTTGACACCTTAAAAGAACTTTTGTCTGTATTTCAATTTAAGCCTTCTTAATCTGAGAAGTAAAATTCTAAATTAGGTTATTTCATGAAATGAATCTATTTGTGATTTGAATTTTGAAATTGACGTGTAACCTTTGGTAATAAACTTTGTTGCAGTGGCTGGCTTTTCTCAGCAACAAAACTTGTGAATCCATTCTTTGCCCTTCTGGATGCAGAAGTTGCTCACAGGCTAGCTGTCTCAGCTGCTGCTCGTGGTTTGGTTCCTAGAGAGAAAAGGCCTGATCCATCAATATTGGGACTGGAAGTTTGGGGAAGAAAGTTCTCCAACCCTGTAGGCCTTGCTGCAGGTTTTGATAAAAATGCCGAGGCTGTGGAAGGGTTACTTGGTTAGGTTTTGGCTTTGTAGAGGTTGGTTCTGTTACCCCTGTTCCACAGGAGGGTAATCCCAAAGCCTCGTATATTCAGACTGCGTCATGAAGGGTAAGAATGTATGCTATCATATTTTTGATTTAAATTACAACTTAGTTTGTCTTACAAACTAAAAAAGATGAAATGATGCACTGTCTTGTTTGAATCAAGTTGCTATTAACATAGGGACATTGTTGAAGGTGCTCCAACTTATCAAGTTTCTGTTTCTGATTGCTTCCTACCTCTCAAAGTTTCCCTTCTCTGATTTATGGGGCTGTCAAACTGCTTGTTTTGTGGTCAGTGCTATCATAAACCGCTGTGGCTTCAACAGTGAAGGAATTTTTGCTGTTGCAAAACGATTGGGTATTCAGCATGGTAAGAGGAAGTTGGCTGAAACTTCAAGCACTTCATCTTCCTCCAAGGATGAAGTCAAACATGGAGGAAAAGCTGGTCCTGGCATTCTTGGGGTCAACCTTGGAAAGAATAAGACAAGTGAAGATGCTGCTGCAGATTATGTACAAGGGGTTCATTCATTATCCCAGTATGCTGATTACTTGGTAGAAATTTTTTCTTTCTTCAGTTCACTTTAATGTTAGTGTTAGGATTTCCTGCAGGCAACAAAGATAGTTGACTTCAGTTCTTTGATTTTGGACATGGAAAATTTGTTTGTTCTGCTCGCTTGCAACTTGATGGATGCACTCCCTTGTTTGCACATGTATCTTGATTGCTAAAGTTGCAGTGTATATAACACTTTTCTGTATTTAAAGGTCTTAAAACATAAAAACAAGATGACATGCTACTGTTAATCTGATCCTACTCAAAAGTCACTCTGTTTTTTTTATTTATTTATTTTTTTTCTGAATGATATTGGAGTTGGTTTTATCATTCATGACTAACTTACTGGTACTAGGTTCCAATGTAGATAACTCACTTTTAATTGACATATGTCTCTTTTGTCCCTAGACCACAAGATCAAGGAGGACAAAGAGTCCACAATAAAATTGGGCTTTTTGGGAGATCAGGTTGTGGGAAAGAGAGGAAGGTTTTAAGGCATGCATGCTTCTATCAACATCTGGTTGGAAGACATGCTTCATTCAGGGAGCTTACAAAGTATCTTCTGCCCTGATTAATGTACTCAGTAATAAAATGGGGAGAGTGCAAAGTATCTCTTGTTTTTATCTTTCTATTTCATTTGAGCTTTGGTGGAGAATGTTCTTATATAGATATATACCTGTATGTATATTATCAGAGAATATTCCTATTGGTAAGGATGTCTAGGACAAATCCATGGGATGTCTAGGACAAATCCATGGGATGTCTAGGACAAATCCATGGGATGTCTAGGACAAATCCATGGGATGTCTAGGACAAATCCATGGGATATCTAAAGAAAGCAGAGACAGAGCAATGGGCTGTGGGGCAAAATTGATTTTTTGAGAACTAATTAGGTCTGTTGCTAAAGAGTTTGCTAGCTTCACCATCAGTATGATTATCATGGATTGAAAGGTTGTTTCTGAGCCAATCAAAGAAGGGGATGTTGGGTGTACTTTATTGCCCCCTTCAGCTTGTCTTGGGGTTAATTTTGATGTATGTTGATTGGGAAATTCTTGTTAATTGGATAGATCATAAGGGTGATCTTTTTTGGGCCTTCTTTTAGTTGATTGGGAGTAGGTTTGCTGTTAAAGTAAAATCAGCCTTAGTTAAAGGTTTTTATGATACCCCTTGGATGGGGAAAACGGATCCATTTATGGTGATTTGTAGGTGTTAGTATGATGTGGAGATTCTTGGACATACATTCTTTAGATGGATCTGATCCTTGATTTGGGTAAGGTTGCATTTTCCCCTTGTTGTTGGTGGCCTAGATAAGCTGGGAATCTTGCAATAGAGAAGTCACTATATCTAAAGAAGTTTCAGGGACTTCAACACTCCTTGAGGTTTGTAGGTTTGAGGTTGTGCTTTTCTGTTGTGTTCTATGTATGAATGCTGGATTCTTCTATTTATCTTTCTTTGAAGAATATCTTCTTTTTGGGCTTTCTTCTGTACCTTAATACTATTTCATGTTTCCTATATTTAAAAGAAATCTAATATAGGTACTTTTGAACCCTTTAGTTGGGTGTTTCATCCAAGGTCTCTTGTGAATTTTTGTTTTCCTTTTTTCTTGGTGGTTGATCGGTGATAGCGGGGAGGGGGGGTTTCAGTATCTAGTGATTGTCTCATATTGATTTTGTCTATGTGTTGGAACTATGTTGCCAGAATTAGGATACCGGTGTGTCTAGGTGTGTGATCTTTTTGGGCACTTGGAGGGAACTTGAATCCATTTGGTGCCTTTTTAAGATTAAGAGGAAAGGAGTGTGTGCTTAAAGCAAGTGGAGTGGTGGTTTCCATTATCTGTTTGAGGTTGACAAAGTTATGTTTTGACTGCCACTCCTAAGGAAATCCTGTGCTAAATTGACATAGAATCTTAAGAGACCATGATAAAGATAGACATTAGTTTGGAATTAAATTAACATTAGCATTTATTGGAGTAAAATTAGGCGTAGCTAATTAAGTTATAGGAGAATTAAGATTACAGTCATAATAGGTTAAAGGCTAATTGATGTAAACCAAGTAGTTGATTGGTAATTAAATAATATTAGTTTTTTCGCAAGTGTTGCAATTCTCAATGGTGAGGCTCCATTGATTTTGTTCTAGGTGAAACTCTTAGAAGCGTTAGTGAGACTAAAGTTTCTATTTCTTCTTCTTCGTATTTTTTTTTTCTCTATGTTTTTTATTTTTATTTTTCTCTACTACAAACGTTATCCTTTGTTCCTCTCTTTAAACCTTAAAAAATAAGAACCCTAGCCCACTTCTTTGATTGTAGGCAACCATCCTAGGGTTGTCCTACATCAGTTTTGAAATTAGGGCAAAAGTTCTTGGCCTGAAGGTGTATGCAATTGAGGAGCGGAGCAACTTATGCAAGCATGAGTTCAAAAAATACTTCTAACAATCAAGATGCTTTTACAACATGCTTATAGGAAATTTTTTCCACACAACAATCCCATCAGGATGCTATTATAATACAACTAAATAGCAAACTTGATGAGATCATGAAGTTATTAGAAAAGACTTGAGAAAATCGCCCGATTGAAGATGAGACTTCCATCCATCAATTTGGACAATCACCTTGTAGATATGTGACGAACAAGGCAATTTTATGAACGAAAATCAAGCAAAGGGCAAAAAATCTTTGAGCAAGATAATGATGTGACAAAAAATGTATGCCTTAAAAAATTCTGAATTTTATGGAAAATTAAGTCCAATAGCTTTTCTTGATTGGATTGTGTCAATGAAAGATTACTTTGATTGCTATGCTATGTTTGAAAGTAGAAAAGTTCATTTTGTGAAGACAAAGTTGAAAGGAGCAACGCATTTGTGGTGGCATTATATTAAGAATCAGCTTTATAGAACTAGACAACCACCTATAGACACATGGGATGAGATGAAGTTGAAGATGGATCACTTTTTTCCCACTGACTATGAACAATTCATGTACACAAAATTTTTTTCCCCTTAAACAAGGTACTAAGTCAATTGAAGAATGTAGGGAAGCATTCAGAAGCAAGTGCAGAAAAGTGATGCTCAACTTGTAGTCTATTGTAAAATTGGATTTTTGAATAGAGATTTAGTTTGAGATGATAGTTGCACACACTTATATTGTGGATGATGCTAAGATATATGACACGAAATATGGGATGAAAAATAATAAGTTCTGTCTATTAGATTGACTATACACAGTTTATATAGGAGATTATAAGAGAAGAAATAGGAAACAAGAGACATAATAGGAAACTAACTTATTCCTAAACTAACTTATTCCTAAATCATAAAACTATCTATTTACAGAAATAGGAAACTAATAAAACTATCTATTTACAGAAATAGGAAACTAACATAATAGGAAAATAATTCTCCTATTCTATTTACAGTTCAACACTCCCCCTCAAGCTGAGGAATAGATGTCTTCCATTCCTAGCTTGAATACAAGATCGTGAAACATTGAACTGTTCAGCCCTTTTGTTAGGATATTAGCTAATTGATATTCTGATGGAACATAGGACATACACATTACTTCTTCCTCTAATTTTTCTTTGATGAAATGCCTATCAATCTCAATATGTTTTGTCCTATCGTGTTGTATAGGGTTATGAACAATATCGATAGCTGACTTGTTGTCACAATAGAGCTTCATAGGACCATCCCACTTGATTCTCAAAGCATCTAGAATAATCTTTAGCCAAAGTAGTTCACACAACCCTTGAGCAATGACCCTAAACTCTGATTCTGCAGACGACCTTGCTACTACATTTTGCTTTTTTACTTCTCCATGTTACCAGATTACCTCCAAGAAAAGTACAATACCCTGTAGTTGATCTTCGATACGCTAGGGAACCTGCATAGTCAGCGTCGGTGTATGCTTCTAGAGCTAGAGTATTGTTCTTCTTGAACAAAATTCCTTTCCCGGGGTTGCCTTTCAAGTAATGCAGCACCCTGTAAACAACTTGAAGATGAGGTTCTCTTGGATCATGCATGAATTGACTGATCATGCTCACCGAGTAGTCGATGTCTGACCGAGTGTGAGCAAGGTATATGAGCCTATCAACCAGCCTCTGGTACATTCTTTTATCCACCACTGGTTCTTCTTTAGCTTTTTCCAACTTGTGGTTTGGATTCATTGGGGTAGAGACTGGTTTACACCTAATCTTCTCTGTTTCTGCCAATAAATCAATCATATACTTTTGTTGAGAGATGAAGATCCCTTGTGTGGAATATGCCACCTCAATACCGAGGAAGTACTTTCAGTTTCCCTAGTTCCTTTATCTCAAACTCTGTTGCTAATCTCTGCTTCACTTCATGCTTTTTTCTCTCATCATTTCCAGTCACTATGATGTCGTCAACATAGACTAGAAAAGCAGTTCCCCCTCCTGCAACCGAGTGCTTAAAGAAGAGAGTGTGGTCACTTGGCTTTGTTTGTACCCAGACTCTTTCATGACTTTTGCAAATCTCCCAAACCAAGCCTTAGGAGATTGTTTTGGCCCATAAAGGGCCTTTTTCAGCTTGCACACCTTGTTGCTTGTGTTTCCCCTCAAATCTCGGTGGGATGTTCATGTAAATCTCTTCATCTAAATCACCATGAAGAAATGCATTCTTAACATCATACTGTAGGAGTTGCCAATTGTAGCGGGCAGCCAGTGACAATAGGATTCTTACAGTATTCATTTTTGCAATTGGAGCAAAAGTCTCTTGATAATCAACTTCATAAGTTTGAGTGTACCCTTTGGCTACCAATCTTGTTTTATGTCTCTCAAGAGATCCATCAGCCTTATATTTCAGTGTGAAAATCCACTTGCAATCAACAATGTTTTTCCCTTTCGGTCTTTTAACAATCTCCCATGTTTTATTCTTTTCTAATGCACTCATCTCCTCTCTCATAGCATCCTTCCATTCCTTTTTTGTCAATGCCTCAGAAACAGTGTTAGGGATGATAGTGGTGTTTAGACTCACAATAAAATTCTTGTGGGCTGGTGGTAGGTGCTTAAGAGACACATAGTGTGATAGTGGATAGAGTGGTCGGTTAGTGCATTCTCTAGTGCCTTTTCTGACAACAATGGGAAGGTTTAGGTCTAGGTTGTCTGTTGAGTCAGTGGAAGTTTCACCAGGTTGTGTATGTAAAGATGGGTCTGATCTTATCGTGATTTCATTCCCAGGGTCTAAGTTGGATTCTTTGGACCTGCTTTTGTTCTGAAATGACTTTTTCCCTTGAATACACCTTAGGAAACTGTGGAAAATTGCAAGTGACATTGGCTGGAACAGGGGATGACACGGGTTCAATGGTAAAATTGGGTGACTCAGGTGTGATTGACTCAGATGACTCAGGTTCTTCATCACCATGGGTTGAGACATGAGGAAGACCAAGAGGTTCAAAGGATTCACAAGGACTATCTTCCATCATTGAAATCTCCCCCTGAAGAGAGGACTTGGGGAAAAAAGGTTTATTTTCTGTGAAGGTGACATCTGCAAAGATGTAAAATTTTATGGCTGAGGGATTGTAACACTTGTATCCTTTTTGAGTGGATGAGTAACCAAGGAAGACACATTTTATGGCTCGGGGGTCTAGCTTGTCTCTATGTTGGTTGTGAACATGAACAAATGCAGTGCACCCAAATACCTTAGGAGTGAGCCCATTTGAGGTTCTGAAGTGTGGATAGAAACTCTTAAGTATCTCTATAGGGCTTTTGTTGTCTAACACTTGTGAGGGAATTCTATTTATCATGTATGTGGCAGTAAGAACAGCTTCCCCCCAATAGGACTTAGGAACATTCCCTTGAAAGAGTAAGGCTCGGGTTGTGTTGAGTAAATGCCCATTTTTTCTCTCGGTTACTCCATTTTGTGGGGGTGTGTTAACACATGATGAGTCATGGAGAATGCCCTGTGATTGAAAAATAGGGTGACAAAATCTGGTTGAAGTAATTTCTAGCATTGTCTATCCTAAAGCTTTTTATTTTAACCCAAAATTGGTTTTTAACCATTGAGTGGAAATTAGGTATAATAATGCTAACATCAGATTTTTGTTTAAGAAGAAAGATCCATGTAACCCGAGTGCAGTCATCAATTAAGGATACAAACCAATGAGCCTCAGAAACATTAGGTATAGTCGAAGGACCCCATATGTCACTATGAATCAAATGAAAACGATGAGAATTTCTTTTATTGCTAATAGGAAAAGATACACGAGTATGTTTTGCCAATTCACAAGTTTCGTAATGAAACTCAGAAATATTTAATCCTTAGAACAAATGAGGAAACAAGACCTTTAAAACCCTAAAAGATAGATGACCTAGACGTAGGTGATACAACCAAAAGGTATCTTTATTTGAGGAGTTGAGAAAAGACGACGACAAATTATTACTAGTTTTCTGAGATGATTCAAGGTGGTAAAGACCGCTCTTTTCCTTTGCAAGTCCAATCCTCCTCCTCGAGCCTTGTTCTTGAAAAACACAATAAGAAGGGAAAAAAATAGCATAACATTTAAGATCATGAGTAAGCTTTTGAATAGAAACAAGGTTGGCCGACAATTTTGATACATGGAGGACATTTTTAAGAATAAGAGTAGGTGTGATGTATGTCTCCGAAACCTGCAATGGTAGCTAAAGAGCCATTGACCACTGCAATTTTCTTGTTACTTGGGCTTGGGGTATAGGTATGGAAAAGTTGAGATTTGGAGGTCATATGGTCTGTGACACCAGAGTCTATTATCCAAGAGTTATCATAAACCCTGTGTGAGACATTTATGCAAAAAGAGAGTGAAGGTGTACCTGAAAGAGCCAAAGAACAAGTTCCAGTAGGTTTGTCAAGGGATCCCAACAAGCTTCTCAGCTTCTCCATTTCTTCACCATTGAACAAGTTCCAGTAGGTTTGTAAAGAACACGTGAATAAAAAAAAAAATCCAGCTATGAAGGCTAGAAAAATGGCGATGAAGGCCAGAATGATGCCCAAGTCTTAAAAACCTACAGCTTCGATACCATGACACGAAATATGGAATGAAAAATAATAAGTTCTGTCTATTAGATTGACTATACACAGTTTATATAGGAGATTACAAGAGTAATTCTCAATAGTGAGACGCCATTGATTTTCTTCTAAGTGGGACTCCTAGAAGGCTTTAGTGAGACTTAAAGGTTTCTACCTCTTTTTCTTCGTATTGTCTTTTTCTATATTTTTTATTTTTATTTTTCTTTACTATAAAATTTATCCCTCGTTCCTTTCCTTAAACCCTAAGAAGTAAGAACCATAGCCCAACTATTTGATTGCAAGCAACAATCCTAGGGTTGTCCTACATCAGACCATGAGGCTATATTGTGGGTTTTTTTGTATGCTGGTTGTTTATGATTTCTATGACTTAGGATCTTAGTCCATCTTAAAGGCATCAGAGAAGTTTGCCATTTTGTGTTGGAATAGATTACAGTTGGAGGGAGATTCTTTAACTACTATTAATAGATCCAACTTTTTCAGGATTTTGGAAGATTTCCCATCTCTTTTGAGAAATTTCCATTTATTTGTCTATGATGGAGGTTGAGTGCTGTCTAGTTGCTAGAGCCACTAATCATGAAGTGGATTGTCCATATTCTTGCATCTCTTTTATATGTTATTTCTCTGAACAATTTCTCTTACCATTTGCATGATCTTAATATTTTTAGTATTTTTTATTTTTTAGATGCCTGATGTATAGTAATTCTTTTTCTACTAATCTTACAATTATATGTGGTACTTTTTCGTAGGTTATCAATGTTTCATCACCCAATACCCCTGGATTGCGGAAGCTTCAGGGAAGAAAACAATTGAAGGACCTGGTTAAGAAGGTATTTTGCCGCAGGCAGAAAATTAATGTTCTGTTTATCCATTTGATCATATTCTGATATTGAATTTAGATCTTTTGTTTCCATCAAGGTTCAAGGTGCTCGTGACGAAATGCAATGGGGTGAGGAGGGCCCACCTCCATTGCTTGTGAAAATTGCTCCAGACTTGTCTAAAGAGGACCTTGAAGATATTGCGGCGGTATGCATAAGCTTGTGCTTCGTCACACACACACACACACACACACACACACACATACACACACATATAGATATTTCACTTCCGCATACAAAGTAGTTATACTTTCTTTGCTGTGTTTGTAGGTTTCTCTTGCTCTTCGCTTGGATGGATTGGTATTTTTTCCACAAACCTAGACTATTTATGCTCTGTAGCTTTGATTAGAACCATTTGGTGCTTAGGATTCTTGATGTCTTGTTAGATGTACACTCTATATTCTAAATCTGTTCATGGCATTTTTACCAGTGTGAGAAGTAACCTTGGTCCATTTTTGTCCAGCAAAGATTTTTATCAGCTTGTACAGATTCCAGTTGTTCCACAGATATTAAAATGCAATTTATTTGTGTTTTTACATTTTTTTTTTGTCTAGATCATATCCAATACCACCATTTCAAGACCAGATTCTGTCAGGCAAAACCCTGTGGCTGAGGAATCAGGTGGCTTAAGTGGAAAGCCTCTCTTTAATCTCTCAACCAATATGTTGAAGGAGATGTATGTTTTGACACGGGTATGTTGGCTATTCTTTTCAGCTACAGCACTTCTCGTATTCATCAATTGTCTTGTAATAAACATAGGCTACTTTTTTTGGTTAGGATTGGATGCCTGCATTATAAAAAGTTTTCCCAAAATTCTCACAAGCATTATCTGTCAGTAAATGAATTGTCATAATTTGTTTTCTTTGTTCATTCTCTATAATTTTTATTCCTTTCAAAAGGCTGCTTCATGATTTAGAATTTTGATGAGTTGTGTCATTTCAGGACTTGAATAGATATGCCTTGAATTTTTTTCTTTTCCTTTTTTTTTTTTAGATATTGATGTTTTTGTGTTGTTTTAGTAACATATAATGTACCTTATAATAATGACTACATGCAATACTATTATCAGAATTTGATTTTAATTTTAATTTTTTTCAAGGGTTTATTTCATTCAAATCCCCTGAAGTTGGGGCTAAATACACCTAGCCACCATGAGTTTGAAATCTGATCAGATATCTCCCCTCCCCTTTTCATTGTTATTTTCACTCACCATCCCTTTTATTTAAAATAACAGAGGTATTTGATGAAATTTCAAACTTATGGTTGTTAAGTATATTTCGCTCAAACCTCTGGTAAGTGAGTGAAATTTACTCTTTTTTTTTTTAATTATCACAAAAAGTACACAAAAAAATGAAAAATAACAGAACGGAGTTTGAGTTTGGACATGTGGCCTTGGTTCTACTTTTGAGTTATATCCAAATTGCTCCTGGACTCCCCTTAAAAGACTGAAGCAAGAAGGTGGCCTACCTTGGCTATGAGATGGGACACATAGCCAGTCCAGTCAGTCCTTGCTTTTGCTATAACGCCAACAACCTGAAGCCAATCTCAATGGATTGAGGTTGTCTGTCACAGAACCACAACCAAGAAAACTTGCTATCATGTCTAGAAGATTTTAGGACTTCTCAGTCATTGCAATAGATCTGGGCAGGCATTAAGCAGTGGTGTAAGGATAAAGAGGTTGTTGGCCACATTGTATACCTTGTACCTAGTGGGCACACTTATTCCATGCATGGTGTCTGATAGGCCCCACTTTAATAGCTTTGCTAATTGAACTGCAAGCTCATATTTCTATGTCGCTTCTCATTTTCTTTATTGCCACGTGTCAGTTATTGCCACATGGCGGATAGCCTATTGACATTAGTCATCTGAATGCATGGATTTTTCACCAAGGTCGGCACATTTATTATTGAGTATACACAACTTTGAAAAGTGGCTTGTTTATAGCATCAGTCATTTTAACATCAAGTACCCATAGGCTTGTTTATCAGCAACATTCATTCGCACAGCAAGTACCCAAAATGTTGCTTTTTTTTCTTGGACTGATACTGTGACTTCTTGTATTGTTTACGCTTATGAGTTGATTTTAATGCCCTTTTAGAGGTTCTTTGTACATATATGAGCAGGTTAATTCACTTCTCCTTTTTGAGTTTTTTGTTTCTATAGAGGATGGCTCTATTAGTCTTGTTTGTATTTGTAATCCTTTTTTGACAGGAAAACAAAATTATATCAACACTGATAAAATAAAGGCACAACAAAATACAGGGGACATGAGGTATACAAGGACATCAAAACGGCGAAAAAAGAAGAGAAACAAAAAATCTTCCCTCCTTTATATGGATCCTAACTAGTGAACTAGATCTAGAATAGAAATGGAGCTTGGACTTCTCAGTGAACAATAGAGGAGCATACGAAAACAACATTTTGAGGGCTTGATTGAACTGTCCCTGATTTTTAAAAGACGTACTATTCCCATCTTCCCATAAGGACCAAAATAAGCACAGTGGGGCTGCCTCCACACTTCCCTCTGGGTTTTTCCCCACAAACCTTCCTTGGTAATACCCATTCCACTTCAAAAGGCAAAAATAGCAGGTTCCACAAGACCTTTGATGCAATGAAGGAGGGTGTGATTAGTTGTTTCTTCTTCCATTTGTGGAGATCAACGATTTGCCGAAGACCATTCTCTCCTTTTCAACCTATCTAAGGTCAAAATACTCCTTCACACAGCCTCCCATGCAAAGAATGCCATTTTCATAGGAACCCTAGAATTCCAGACCACTTCCATAAGGAAATCACCTTCTTCCTCTGGCTTAAGAAAAGTGTAGAAAATTTTCACAAAATTTTCCTTTTGAGTTATTTCAAATCAACCTTTCCTCACCGTTTTGCATCACTGGATGCTTTTGGATCCTTTAAGAAATCTCCAACCACCTCTAACTCCAAATCATGGAACTCTCTTTAGAAACAAGGACCCTAATGATCACCCCCCTCAAAGTCCTCTTGTACCTGCCGCCCAAGTGTCCTTTGAATTGGTCAAGGCATACGAAGTGGGGAATGCATCATTCAAGGCAAAGTCCCCACACCAAAAGTCCTTTCAAAACTTGACTTTTTTTTTTCCCATCTCCTACTACTAATAGCCTTCAACAAGCCTACCCTGTAGTCTTCCCACACAACACTGCAACACCAAGCGCCACTTCTTCCCTATACTGTCCTATAGCCTGCCTCCACAAGTACTCCCTTTCAGTAGCAAACCTCCACTTCCATTTACCTAGCAACAATTTATTGAGCATGGATAAGTCCCCAATACCCAACCCTCCTTTCTTCTTTTCCATGTAGACAATTGACCTTCACCAAGTGGGGCTTTTTCGCAAGGGCTCCCCCCTTCCAAAATAAGTCTCTTTGGATCTTTCAAGCCTCAAACTCGACTTTTTTGGAAGGAGGAAAAAGACAAAGTAAATTTAGTAAGCTTGGGAAATTACTTTTGATCAATTTAAGCCTCCTACCTTGGAAAGGTATTGACGCATCCTGATAGTGAGCCTTTTGTGGAACCTTTTTTCTACCACATCCTAAGTTGCCACTAACTTAAAAGAGGCCCTCAGCGGAAGTCTAAGTTAGGTTGTTGGGAGTTTCCCCACCCTACATCCCAAAAAAGCTGCCAATCCCTCTATAGTAGGCACTTTCCCTACAAGAATTAACACGCTCTTCTCCAAAATAATCTTCAATCATATGTTGTGATGAAGATGGATCTCTAAGATATACATCAAGAAAGAGAATTTGTATTAGTTGCAATTAAAGTAGGATTAATATTACTTGGAATTAAATTAGGATTAGTATTAGTTAGAATTAAATTAGTATTAATATTTGTTGGAGTTAAATTAGGATTAGCTAACTAGGTTATAAGACAATTAGAATTAGAATCATAATGAGTTATTAGAATCCTAGTAGACTTTGAATTTTTAGATAATTTTATAAATAAGGCTAATCAATTTAAATCAAATGAATGAATTGATTAATGTTTTTTTTTGGATGAATAAAGAGACAATATATTTATAAAAAGAGGCACTTCAAGGAAGCACCCCTATGTATACAGGAGGTATACAAAAAAACCTTTACCCATGGCCTATCCAATCAACAAAATCTACAACTGAAGTGGGACCAGAAACAAAAAAACCCCTGGACCACGCCCACAGATTACAAAGTAAAACCGATTTACACCCCTGAAACGTATGCTCTACATTCTCAAAAGCCCTACTGTTTCTTTCCTTCCAAACAATCCAAAAAGAGGCACAAGGGTGCTGAACGCCACACTTTCCTCCTTTCCTTTCCCACACAAGGCCCTAACCACCCCAATAACGCTTCTCTTATTGAAGAGGGGAGCACCCATGAAACTCCAAATAGAGAGAAAAGTAAGCTCCATAAACTTCTGGCCAGCCCACAATGCAAGAGTATGTGATCAATAGATTCTTCCTCTACCAAACACAAGTAACATCTATTAGCCAAGGAGAACCCTCTTCTTTGAAGGCGATCCAATGTTATGGACTTTTTCCACGTGGCCTCCCAAACAAAAAAACTTACCCTCGGCGGCACCAAAGAATTCCAAATGATATTTGCAGGAAATTCTTCACGTCTTTCCGGGTCCAAGTCCTTGTAAAGAGACTTAACTGAGAATCTTTTGTCCTTTGCCTTAGTCCAAATTACTCCATCTTCCACATCACTGTAAACCCTCCTCCCTTGCAACCTCAAAAGAAGGCGTTCCACCTCAATTACCTCCCAATCATTAATACTCCTAGAGAACCTAGGAGCCCACACTCCCCCTCCAGAATGACTCCATACATCCGCTACCCAAGCCTCCTTATCCAAGGATATAGCATATAGAGAAGGAAAAAGGGAACACAACTTATCATCACCACACCACTTATCCTCCCCAGAATCTAATCCTCCTACCATTTCCCACAGAATAAGCCAAATTGTTGCCTACCGCTTCCCACCCTCTCCTAATCGCTTTCCATAACCCAACCCCATAACTTCCTCTCACAACACAGGACCTCCAACCACCCTCTTCTTCCCCATACTTTGCACTTATGACTTGCCTCCATAAAGCTTCCCTTTCCACCGCAAAACGCCAACTCCACTTACAAAGGAGAGCCTTATTTAGCAACGCCAAGCTCCTCACACCCAAACCGCCCTTTCGTTTATCTGAGCATATAATAGACCATTCCACTAAATGAGGCTTCCTTTCCAATGCCCCACCACCCCAAAAGAAAATCCCTTTGGATACGCTCCAATCTCAAACTCACGCTTCTTGGCATCTGAAACAGGGACATACAATAGATAGATGCTGGACAGAGTGCTCCTGATCAAGGTCATTCTGCCCCCCTTGGAGATATACTGCCTTTTCCAAATAGAAAGCCTCTTCCTCAACCTTTCCTCAACTCCGTCCCAAGTAGCCACCTCCTTGAAGCGAGCCCCTAAGGGAAGACCCAAATAAGTAGAAGGAAGCCTGCTAACCTTGCATCCAAACTCAAGGGCCACCTCCTCTACATTCTCCACTCTTCCCACCGCGATGATTTCACTTTTGTCTAAATTCACCTTCAACCCTGACATTGCTTCAAACCACATAAGGAGCCAACTCAAATAGGACACCTGATCAGTGGAAGGCTCACAAAAAACTAAGGTGTCATCCGCAAACAGCAAATGAGTGATCTCCACTCCCCCCCTCCTCTACCACTGAGTTGCCACCCCGACAAAAACCCCCCCTCCTTTGCTCTCTTCAGCGAGCAACTAAGAGCCTCCATGACAATCACGAACAAGTAGGGAGAAAGGGGATCCCCCTGTCTCAAACCCCTAGAACTTTTGAAAAAACCTGAGGAAGTTCCATTAATCAGAACAGAGAAGCTGACAGTCCCAATACACCACTGAATCCAGCTGATCCACTTAGCTCCAAAGCCCATCATTTCCATCAACCAAAAGAGAAAACTCCAATTCACATGGTCGTATGCTTTTTCAATATCTAGCTTGCAAAGGATGCCCCCTCCCCCACTATTCTGCATTGAATGAATCGCCTCATTCGCAATCAACGAGGCATCCAATATTTGCCTTCCCTCCACAAAAGCATTTTGGGACTTGGACACTAACTTACCCATCACCTTTTTAAGCCTATTAGCTAGCACCTTTGCTAACAGCTTATAAAGACTTCCCACCAAGCTTATAGGTCTAAAGTCCTTGAGGTCTTCGGCTCCTCCTTTCTTAGGAATTAACACCAGAAATGATGCATTTATGCTCTTGACGAACTTGCCCTGATCATGAAAGTCCTTGAAGAACCCCATCACTTCCTCCTTCAAAAAACTTCCAACTGAATTGCCAAAATGCCATTGTGGAAACCATCAGGGACCAGGAGCTTTATCCCCATTGAGATCCGAAAGAGCCTCCAAAAACCTCTTCCTCAGTGAAAGGAGCTTCTAACATAATATCGCATTTTCCCTTCAAGACCCCAACCTGCAGCCCATTGCATCTAGGACACCCACTCAGCTGTTTCTGACAACAAAGAGTGGAAAGCCTGAACCACAACCCTCCTTGATGTCACTTTCTTCAGAAACCCACGTCCCTTTATCTTGATGCTCACCATAGAAGTATAGGACCCCTCCTATGAAGCATTGGCCATTTTATGAAAGTATCCAGTGTTTTTGTCTCCCTCCCTCAGCCATAACTCTCTCGACTTTTGCCTCCAAGCTGTCTCTTCCATTAACACCCACTTCTCATACTCCTCCAAAGCCTTCTTTCTGGAATTTTGCTCTTCAGTATTCAGCACCCTATCCCCTTCTATTGAATCCCACAGCATCATCTGCTTCAGAGCTGATTCTTTTCTAGCATTCACATTCCCAAACACTTCTCTATTCCACACTTTCAAGCAGGCCTTAAGCGCTTTCAACTTTTCAGACAGCGTGAAACTAAAGGAACCTCTGAAATTGAATCCCACCCACCAATTCCTAAGTAAATCCCTAAAACCTTCTTCCTTCAGCCACATATTCTCAAACCTAAAAGGGGAAGGCCCCTTCTCGTTGCAACCACAGTCCAGCAAATTGGGCAGTGTCAGAAACAATTCCTCGTAATAGACTTTTGAATTGCCCATTGAATATATACCTCAATCCTCTGAAACTAAAAATCTGTCCAACCTTGACTGAGTCTGATTGTTCAACCCACCCCTCCACGTGAACGACCCCCCTTGCAAAGGGAAATCCCTTAATTCCAAATCATCAATGATCTCCGAAAATCTTCTCATTGCTGACGACAGTCTTGAGATCCTGTTCCTTTCTCCCAACAATCTAATAACATTTAAATCACCTCCCTAAACACCACGGGTCCTGCCACATCCCACTGATTGTCCCATTCCTTGCCCAGAAAATCCTCCTCAACCTCCCAACAGCAGGGGCCATATACCCTGTAATCAGACCAACAGAAACCATCCTCCACGTTTTAAATCGACAAGAGACTGAAAATTCCCATTTCCGATTTCTCAACAGCTCTACGAACTCAGTTCCGCCAAAAAACTAACCCCTTGCCATAACCCTGAGAATCAAGAGCAAAAACCCACTTCCAATTGAATCTCCACCTCCCAAGGAACCGAACTATACTAGAACGACATTCTTTGGATTTTGGTCTCTTGTAGACAAACCAAATCCGCTTTCTGAGTCTTGATTAGAGATTTGATGAGCCTTCTTTTATCTCTATCATTTGCCCCTCTCACATTCCAGGAGATAATTCTTAACTTCATTTGCCCTCAGAGACTGACCCCTCCGTACTCTTCTAAAATAGGAGCTTTCATGCCTGAGCTTTTAAAATTAATGGAGCACTCAAGCCTTTTAAGTTCCCTTACAGACTTTGAAGTTTCTACTGGCCCTTTTAGCCCCATTCCTCTGGTTCTTCTGATCTTTCCTCATGATCCATCTCTTGAGCATATTTAAAATTTCCTCTTCACATCCCGTGGTTGGCATGCCCAGAAAATCACTAAACTGAGCAAGCACAGAGGATTTCCCAATCTTCCCACTGACTCCGTTGCAGCACCCACAAGTCCTGCCTCAAGGAGTATTTTCATCAAGTACTTGTCTCTCCGACTCAAAAACCATGGCATTTCCTCCCTCCGGAACAGCCCTCCTCACCCTTCCGTTAGCCCAATACATACTTCAAGGGCTAATGTCCCCAATCCACTCCCATCCATATTCCGTCGCCGTATCCACAGCCAGCGTCTTCAGAATGACCTACTCGCCGTTCTTTTCCGCATGAAAAGAGGAGAAGAATTAGGAGGCCCAGCACCCCCCAAAGTAACCTTTGCCGCTTTTCCGACAAGAAATGAAGAAGAAGAGAAAGCCCGCACCCCGAGAAACATCATAGAAGGACAGGGATGAAGAGGAATATCTCTTGCCGCTTCAGCCTGGAGAACCAACGGGCTGAGTTCCAAGCTTCCGCGGCTCGATCCACTCCGCGGGACATTCGCTGCTTGCGCGATCATCCCGCGCGTGAGCCCTTAGCGGGTTTCCACCCCAACTGCCCCTCACTTAAAATAGAAGGGCCTCCGAAAATGCCCGGCCCAATTCCTCCCTCAACAAACTACAGCCCAACTCCCCTCTTATCCGGCTGCAGGACTGACGAGACCAGCGAGCCGTTTCAAAATGATCGAAACTAGGTGATATAATATGCTGACGGAGGTATACCTGAGTACGTGTGCCGCGAGTTGCTACATGGACTTAAGATCGGAAGGTCCCTGCCGCAAGAAGACTGGTTATAGTAAACTAGGATCCGACGGTATGGAGAATACTAGTAGTTGACTACAAATGCTGATGCGCAGGCGTGAGCGGACTGTCCGGCGTTTGTGTCGGACGAGCTGCCTAGGCATCCTTGAGCTCAATAGGCAGGGGTCAATGCAAGAGCCATCGA
>JBAPGN010002976.1:0-39578 GCA_037355405.1 Vitis amurensis
AAAAGAGAGATAAGCTCTCATCTGAACTCAACAACAGCAAAGGCATGGTAAATTTAGAAATCTAGCAGATACAAACAGCGATTGCGTTGGCATCTTCTGCTGCAACTCTCAGATAATCGACAAAGGACAACTCCATCCCTTGGGCTACATAAAACCAATCAGGAGGGTCAGAAACCGTTCTTGCATAAGGTCCGTCGCATCGCAATTGACAATAAACAAGTTCAAATTAATAAGAAAAAGTTTAAGTTCTATTATTTTCTAATCTCTAGTAAACTTCTTTAACATTAATGGGCAAATGTTCTCAAAGCAGAACTCAAAGAACTCCCTTGCCCTTTCATAACATATCGAAAGGAAAGAAATTGTAGTGTGACATTACCTATCCCTTCAGAAAGTCAGATCCGATTCTCACCTTTCAATCTCTTTGCAATTTAAAGTTAAATGTCTTTTGTCACCCCCTTTTTGAATTAAAAGGAATAAAAAGATAAAGAGGTTTAAAATCATCAGTTTTTAAATCCAATCAACAAATATAAATGACCATCCTAAAAATTTTCCATAGAAACTCTCTTCATCTCTCCTCCTCAACTTCTTAATAAGTCCCTTCCAGTCAAACAAAATATCCTTAAGAGAGAAGGAAAATGTTTTCCATTTCAAGAGAGAAGGAATGCCCTGATTAGTAAAAAACTAAGATGCATGTCATTTTTGTCTGGTCAGAGTGATTTGCAAACTAGCCTTCAGAATGAAGCTCAGAACAAATAGGGACACACTTTCATGCAAAAGATGCGTAGATACCACTTATTTGTAAAGTCAGGAGACAGCTTACTGTCTTATGGACACCAAATAAAAGAAAGAAAAGCAAAATCTGAAACCACAGCCATATACTAGAGAGCAATAGAGCAGTTTCCCTTTCTGGACTAAGGAAATCACATACAAGAGACACAAAATAGAAAGCCTTCCCCATTTCTCTTTTAGGTGACCATTTGACCATGCCATGAATCAACTTATTCCTAACAAATTTAATGTACTTTCCAAATTACAGAAGATATAGGTGAATGCTAAGGCCATTGGACCAGTAGTTTCTGCTATTATTCCAACCATGTAGCAAAATTATCACCCCATCACAAGGCATGTTCAACGCGCTGCTGCAATGCCCAACATCTGTGAAGGACGCCTTGAAAATACACCACAGCAGTGATATCCTGTAAGAAGAATCGAGAGAGTATGGCATGGGAAATGGTCATAGTAGAAGATATAACACAGTTAGTCACTTGGAGGTCCTTAGGGGACACTGGACGTTCGCGGCATACTCGGATATTTCAATGATAGTAAACGTATCTCATGTCCACAAGATGTGTTCAAAACTTCATTTCTCTAAGGTAGATAACCAACTTAACAAAACCGTTGAATCCCCATTATTGGGGGTCATCAAAAGGGGGAGAAAGAAAAACATCTAGATTGGTAGCATCCCATGTCACACCGACCAACCTACTCTAAAGCCATCCAATTCCAGCTACTGACTCAGCCATTCCCTAACATGAACCTCATGGCTTCACTCCAACAAAGCAACGGTGATCCATGTATACACACTTACTACGGTCAAGCGCAGGTAGCTCTTAGCGAAGGCCCTAAAGCGCCTCAGGAGTCAAGGGTAGAAGTCAAATGAGGACTAAGTTCAGCTCATACAAAAAAGGAAAAAAAAAAATTAAAAACCCCCTGCCCCTGAAAACGAAAACCTAGAACTCCTGGATTCAATGGCACATATACTATATTCTAAAAATGAAACACAGAAGCCAAAAATGCAACACTCAACAAAATTGCCATTCCAAAAACTGTTTTCACCCACGAGGCATAGTTACACTTACTGCAACTAGGATATCATAATGCTGTGCACTTGGTGTTGTCCTGAAATGAAGAGAAATTCCTTTAGTCACGTGAAGGAATCAAAAAAGGCATCCTTCTTCCCACGTGTCATAGCTCAACCTGCATAGTATAATAATAGAAGATACATGGATTCATGCAGCGAAAGCATATAAAAATGAGTGCGCTTCAAGTAACAATAATGGAAGAACCTGCCAAATATTGAATAAAATAGGAGTTATGTGTGGCTACATTGGGCTAACATGCCTTCTCAGGATGATATTCAATTCATGTCTGTTTTAATAACTATCTTTCCAATTACGCTCAGAGCAACCCCAACCGTCCACAGACAGCAACCTAAGAATAAATATAATATAAATAACTGCAAATATAGATGCATCTCAAATCTTGAAGATAGTATAAAGGGCAAGGCTTGCTTTGTTCGGGCCTTAATAATTCAAAAATGAATGAATACGACACAACCACCATGTAACTACGTAGCCTTTCATATTGTAGATTGAAATCCAGAAAAAACATGTAGTTCTAATAATAGCTAAAGTTAGCCTTCAAAGACATCATATCTTGTTAATTTTAGAATATAAATTTTGAGCAGTAAATAATGTAGATAATTATCTTACAGACACTGTAGACCAGCAAAAAGATGAGTCACTGCTCGTGTGTTGTGAATAAATCAGACCATGCAGCATGAAAAAGGTGTCTCATTCACCAGTGTGCCATATCACAGAGCAAGGTGCAGAATTTTACCATCAAGTGATAACTATCACGTTGGTAATTTTAAAACTGGCAATCGTTGTAAGGCCAGATCCATTTTTTAACAACGTTTGATAATCGCATCTCTTTGAAATCCATAAATTCCCAATGTTATTATTTTGAGAAAGAGCAAAGAATTTTCAATCTAACAAACCAAGGATCTATTACATGTCTAGAGCGCATTTCAATCACTTTAGATTCAAGGTGAAAATGTAATTAAGATCACTCAAAGATATAAGTACTAGAATTGGCGACATATAAATAACTCCACTACCCATAAAACTGTGAATAATTTATAACCTTTAGCCCATTGAAATGATTAGGTAACAACTCAAATAGATTAACTAAACCATCAAGATAAATTTATGTACTCATCAATCCCGAACATCTAGTAGAATCTTACCTACTAGATGCAGGGAAATTTTGTGAAAAGAAGATACAATATAACCTGAATTAAAACTTGAGCAAACATGGGTGAGAGCAGAGTATCAAGAAAAACCTACCCTGAATGGCAGAATATTTAGCTTCTCACCAGGAGCCAGCTTAACACCTTTTCCGCATGGCAGGCAACAAAACCTCTCTTCTTTGGGTACCATACCAGCAGGATCAAGCGACCCTACAAGAAATAAGCCACCGCATTTACCGTCCCTGGCATGCCATTGTACTTCAGTTGTGCCTGCATAATGCATAGGTGATGGGAATATAGCCACAATGGTAGTTTCAGGATCAAGGACTCCATCTTCTAGGACCTGTCCAAAAATAAAATTTGAATAAGAAAATTGAACTTTGGACAACACATGACAATTAAATTTTTAAGTTTCATAAACTTGTCAAGAAGACAAAATAAAATTTTCACCCCCTCCAAACACATGTTATTTGAATGCAACTTCATGGTGCAAGATGATAAAAGGAAAACCTAAAACAATCTTATCAAGATTTAAGGAAAACAAAAAACAAATTCCATATCTAGACATGGGGAAAACCAAAATTGGGTTCAACAAGCATTCAAGAATATGAGAGCGGGTTTTTGTGGTTTACGGTGTGTATGGTCCGTGCAAGAAGGGAAAGAGAGGATTTTGGCAAGGCTTGGGCAATAAGAGTTATGAGCAACCTTGGATGTAGGGGATTTTAATATGATAAGATTACTGGGAACGTAGTAGTGAGGGAGGTAATCTTCAACAACAGAGAAGTTCAGAAGTGTTAAAGAGGATGTTGGCGCTGGAGGACATTCCTTTGCAGGGGTTCATAACTGGAGGATGGGTTGAATAACTAATCTCAATCTAGGCTTGACCGGTTTTTAGTAACAGATAATTGGGACAGCTTGTTTAATGGGTTAGTGTAGGGTTTTACCCAGACGGTTTTGAAATCACTTTCCCATTTGCTAGATGGGAGGAGGTAGAGAGGGACCTCTACTCAAATTTGAGAACACGTGGTTAGAGGAGGAGGGGTTCAAAGATCAGGTTAAGAATTGGTGGCTGAGCTTTGATTTTACTAGGACTTTTAGCTTTGTTTTAGACACAAAATTGAGAGCCTTAAAAGTAGTCTTGAAGACTTAGAATAAAGAGGTGTTCGGTTTCATTGAGGCTAAACAAAGAGAATCTCCAACCAAGTGCTTTGGAACAAGAAGAGAAAGTCAGCCTAAATCTGAAAAGGTGAAGCAGAAAAGTGTAGTAGTCTTAAGAGACTGGATCGAAAAGGAATCTCTTTGGGACAAAAGTCAAGGGAAGTGTGGTTAAAGGAGGGGGACAATAACACCAGATTCTTCCACAGGATGGCGAATGCTCACAATAAAAGAAACTGTTGTCAAGTGAGAATGAATTTGTTGGTAATGCGATGAGAAAATCGATTTAAAAGCTAATTGGTTGGGCATTTCAATAACCTCTATCAGAAAAAGGGTGGCGCCTGTATTGACGTTACCTTGTGGGGTAGAAGCAGTGAGGTTCAGAGGATTAGAGCTTCCTTTCCGAGAGAGTGTTTGCAGCTCTCATCAAATCTGGCAGGACAAAGCTCTACGGTCCAAACAACTCCACATGAATTTGGTTTTGTTAGGATGTTGTGAAGGTAGATTTTGGGCTTCCTTAAAGACTCACTGAGAAGGACAATTTTAAGTCTTGAATGCTACTTTATCTCCTTGTTCTCTAAGAAAGGAGGTGTAGAAAACAAAAGATTTAGGTCGAATTAGTCATGGGGTAGCTTTTATAAGTTTTGGCCAAGGTGTTGGCTAAGTAATGGCAAAAGTGATTCAAGCCCAAAAGCGCTTTGTAGAGGTAGACAGATCTTAAATGCATTTTGATTGCAAATAGTTGGACTCAAGTAAAAGTATGAAAGTGGTGTTGTATGCCAAGTTGGATATAGAGAAGGCATCAATGTCATGTGAATTGTAAGTCTCTGTTTGCAGTCTTAGAATCGATGGCTTGGGGAGAAATGATTAAATGGGAGACATGGTACATCTCTAAGTAAATTTTATGTTTTAAGAAATGATCTCCCTCTTGGTTTTTCCAAAGTTCAAGGTGAAACAAGAGATCCCATTTCCCCTATTATTTGTTGGCCCATGGAGTGTTGTATGTCTCTGAAGAGGGCTATTAGTGGGCTACTTATCTGGTTGGAGTGTGAAGGTAGACGGTGAGGGAGTTTCTGACTCGCATGTTATTTTATGAATACTAGGGTTTATAGACGTCTCAAGACCAGATGATTACTAAGTTGCTTCTTAGGCTTCAAATGCTGCTCAGTTGAGAATCAATCTGGAGAAAGTTTATTAATTTCCGGGGGCAGGTGCATAATTAGAGAGACTTGGGCCTGAAGTGGGGCGTAACAGTGGGTGGTCTCCTTCTGCATTGTGGCTTCTTGGGGGGCCCTTCAAAATCAAGTGGCAAGTTATGATGTGTTGAGAGAGATTTCGAAAAAGTTAACCATGTGGAAGAGAAGTATTACTCAAAAAGAGAAGTCTCTACTCTAATTTCGAACACTTGGTCTATCATTCTACATATTCATGTCCCTTTTTTTGCAGCCGACAAGTGAGGTTAAGAGTTGAGAAATTCAAAGAGATCCTCTGGGGTGGTAAGCTTTGTGGCAAAAACGCAACTTGTTAGTGGAACACGGTTTGCTTGGAGAAAAGGAAAAGGTGTTGGGTCAAAAAATCTCTCTTTGGGAAACAGCCTCTTAAGCAAGTGAAATTGCGATAGCAATAAAGAGAGCCTTTGAAGCAGCATCATCAAAGTATGGTGAACAAGGATAGAGGTGTGCTCCCATGAGTGAGTGAGAAATTGGTGTGGATTGTGGAAAAAGCTATGTAGGAAATATGAAATATGAGTGGCAGGTGCCTACCAGTAGGAATGGAGCAAGAGTTAATTCTATATAGACAATGGTGTGATATGATCATCTGTGAGTCTTCCCTTCTTGGTTTACCCTTTCTCGTCTAAGAAGCTTGGGTGGCGAACTTTGAGAACCCTTTGAAGGTGATGGGGTGGTGGCTCTCTTTTTCAAGGGCCTTTAATGCTGGGATTAGTGTTGGTGGAGCGTTCTACAAAATCCAAGCTTAGGTGTACAGGGATTGGAAAATAGAGTGATGTGGATAGTCGAGGTGTGGATACCTTTTCGATCAAATCTCTTTATTTTATCTTAGAGCCCAGAGATTCTCCTTTGTTCCCTAGTGGTAGTATTTGGAGATCAAGCGCGCCTCCTAAGGTGGCTTTCTTTGCTTAGGAGGCTTCTTAGGGGGAAGTTTTAACTCTAGACCAAACTTCTAAAGGAGGGGGCACTTCTTGGCAATAGGTGTTTTCCTTGTCTCTCTAAAGTAAGACGGTTGTTACCTCTCTCACTGTTCCAAGACCGGGTTCTAGGAAATCGTCTTTTCTCCCTCTTTGGTGTCTTGGATCTTTCTTATCAAGTGAGAAACTCTGTCTTGGGTGTCATGGGTCATTTGTGGGTAAAGCTTGTAAAAAAGGCTGGTAGCACCCCTTATGGTAATTTTGACAGTATGAAGGAAAAAGAAATTTCTAGCGTTTGAATGAAGAGTTTCACTCCAAGGATTGAAAAATCTTTGCATGTAACTGTGGTCTGGTTAGGTGTCCTAATTTGAGCCTTTCGCTTGTAACTTCATTGATTGGTTAGCTCTAATAAAGGCAGTGATGTTTGTGTTTCATCCTTTCCCCTCTGGTTTGACTACTGGCTTTTTGTATACCTTTATATCCTGAGTGGCACTATTTTGTATCCCACTTTACTTATATATGACTTTTTTCTTACCTATAAAAAAAAAGTATGCATATATTATTCAAGAAACAAAAAAGAGAAGGCCGAGTGATTTTTCATTATTGGTAAATCAATTTCTTATCGCTAGCAAGACGTTATGAATATTATATGAGGACTTGAAAGTTAACCTTGCATTTGTTCAATTCGAACTCCAAGCACGTCGTCTGCTCTTTGTGTAACCTCCAAGAAGGCATGAAGCAATAATATAGGATTCCTTCGTATCCCATTTCAAAATCGCCTGCGTTTATTCATTAGACAAAGCAGCCCATTAGGACAGGGTTCCTCACTAAAAGCAAAAACTGCATCGCCTGCCGCTGTACAAATTCTACGGATTGTTGGTGACAGCCTATACGTGGGTCAAGACCACATTATATTATGGCTTCACACACTCCAACTCCACCTGATAGAACAATTTCCAGCGAGTGATTACCTCTCAACATAAGTAATCCTGGAGCAGTTGTCCCCACTTCTGGCAAACTCTTCTTCTTGTATCTTGTATATCAATGCGCAATAGAAATGGAAAACTTGAAAATGTAAAGAAACAGTTAAATAATGATACGGACATCTTGATTCAAACAAGATGTTGGGAAAATTAGATCAAGATGACAATGATCGACAGAAGTACTAGAAACCCATAGTCTATAATCGGTTCTCTTGGTTCTCATCCACATAAGGCAACAGAGATAGTCAGTTATCCAATGCTCTTGCTAAGCAAAAGGCATTGTTGAGCCATGACAAAAGACTGATAAGGTATAATTCAATGGACGTAAATTATCAGTCCTGAAAGGTTCTATTTGTTCAGGTTCAACTTATTGAACACTAGTTCCAATACGTCATTTCTTAACTTTCGGCACTTTTATCAGAAAGTCAAACAACCTCTAAAAATTCCGTGTCTAGAACTGACCTTCGAAGATAGACCAACCAAATCACCAGTGGCCAACCAACCCACCTCCGCGACCCCATCGCTCCTGGCCCATCATCAATAGCCAAAACAATGGGAAGCGCGAACATCACATAGTCCCACATCATCCTGAAACAATGAAATGCAAGCTTAATACCAATCTCCCATGGACCCTTTCAGCGACTTGCCCACCCTCACTAATCACATGAACCCATTCCAAATCGATCTTGGGTCACCCACCTCGCAGACTCCGCCTCCAGACCTTCGCGGCCCGCTCGCTCTCAGCAGCCACCGCGAATCACCAAACAACGCCATACGCTCACTCAAGAGCTCTTGATTGTAGAAGAAGAAGATTTGATGTGAAGGAAACGCAGACATGCGCGGCGAAAAGAGCGGGGGCTAAGGGGTCGAATGGTAAACTGGTCTGGGTCGGATTGAAGTAAAGGATGTTCTACCTGATTGTGGTGGGGGTGGAAGTTGAGCTGAGGTTGGAACGAATGGGAGCCTAATGCTGAAGACATGTTAATGGAAATTTGAGAGGAGTCGCAGAGAAGAGGCGGTGCGACGAAATATAGATCCGCCGCAAAAAGGGGAACCGCGTTCCTCCTCTAATAATTGCCATCACATCTTGCCGTCGTGGTGCGGTGATGGTGGTGGGAATGGTAGGCGGGAGAGACTATGCTTATATCATATCGTACGCTGAAAAATCAAAATCTTTCCACATATTTATTACTATTCCAGAACTCCGTTTTACAATCTTTTTCCCCCGTGGTCCCTGCACATGGTCCAACGCTCCGTATCTTCCTTTTCTCATTCCCCCCCGCCCTATTCCCGCTTTTGCCCCATTCGCCAATAGGGACATTGCCCCCGATCAAGCTCTTTATATTAATACATGCTTAATAATAAATACCTCCCCAGTCCCGCCTCCCGCATGGGCAGTGATTAATTCCGATATCCTTCTCGGCATTGGGAAGCCGAAATGTAATTTAATTTTGAAAGTTTTCTCTACTTAAGTCCGTACCTAGTTTAAATCTAACATTACTCGCATATAGGATGGTAATAAAGGGGTTGCTTCGTAATTATATTTGAAGACAGTTTTATATATTTAGAATAAAAATAATTCAATTAAAAATAAGTTTTGAGTTTGTGACAAACCTTTTATTGAAGATTTTTCTTAATAAATTTGAGAAGTATTTTAAGTGATTTGTAAGTGTTTCAATGATAATGTGAAATATGATTAATAGTTTTTGAACGGTATGAAAAATCGATTGATAAAAATCGGTATAACTGTGATTATTAAAAATTAAAACCTAATAATGTTAAGCAGCATTAACGTATTCATGTAATAAATAAATTATGTCGTTATAACTAATACTCTAGTAATGTATTTTAAATAGAATAGTAAGTTAATTGTTTAACTTCACTTCTAATTTCTATCGTAAGAAAAAACGTTTTTCACATGCTCATTTTTTATTACTATCATAAGACTTTGATACGTGATTTGGGGGCAAAATGCTGTAACGTGGCATAGTTGGTGGGGCAGCGCATGATGTTATAATATAAGGGATAAATCAGGAGTTTGACTTTATAAAAAAATAATGCAACGGTCTGTGGTATTTTAGGGAGATTCAACTACCTAGGGGAATCGTATCTAATTTTTTATTTTTTTTTAAATACTTTGTGATACAAATTTTAATTTATTAAAAATGATAAAAACACTATTAAAAAATTAAATTAATACTCAAATCTAAGGAAATGGATTAAAAAATAAAAGTATGTGATTGGATTAAAATTTAAATCACATGTGTATGCAAAAAGAAGGGATCCACATGTCTCTCAGAATATGAAAAACAAAAAACCTAACATTTCTGCAATAATATGGTTTGAACTTTTTGACAGTTCAGGACCCGCAACAATGACAACTCTAAATCGTTTTTTTGTTTTCAAGGGTTGTTCCCCCTTTAATTAAACTATTGGTTCCCTCGCTAATTTCAATTATTAAAAGTATATAGTAAATCAAATGTTGATAGAAATATACACATAGAACATAAACAAACCAATGATAATAAAATAGCAAAAAAAAAATTATATAAAAAGTATAAAAGAAGGGGATCAAGTTGAATATAAAATAATAAAATCTAATCATACGATGACAATATGATTATTAGGAATTTTATAAAATAATCACTGTTACAGTAAAACTTAGAGAGTTACAAATAAATAATTATTTATTCATTATGTAATCAATTGATGTTCAATTCATACACTTTCTGTTAACTATACAAACACGTCTTGATGGTGGGCTAGTTACAAATTTTCAATTTATTCGTTAATGATTCGTGAAGCAATTGTCATGCACCTATTACCATAATATTAATGTATCGATCAAGGTAACAAGAGGAGTAATATGTCATTTGTAAGCAATATATTAGAAAGATATGGTGTGGAAAAGGTGGACATTAAACACATATTCCACATATGTTATTGTTTGATTAGGTGAAATGTATATACCAAATTTAAGAGTGGAACTTGATCTAAGGTTGATTGCCAGATTGAGTTAAAAGACCTCACACATTTGCATAACCTATATCATACGTCAAAAAAATTATTGATAAAATTCATTGCAACGCATTATTGGAAAAATATTTTCATTTGGTGTTTAATAACAAACACCTTAATACATATTTATAACTTTAATATGATTTGAAGTTTTTCATATACATACTTAAACTCCTTCACTTTTTAACTCTCGTTGTGATACCCTAAGCCCAAAATATTATGATATTTAATTATAAGATCGACTTTGGTGGAACCTAAAATAAGTAAATCAATAAAATATATACAATAGACTCACGAGTAACTGTTTTTAAACTCTCAAATAACATAAGTGAAGAAATATATAATTTTATATTTAATTAAAGAGAATAAGGATTTTGATTTTTTTGTTCCTCTACAAAAATGTTGGGGTAAGCGATACTTATTAAAGATTTTTTATTTTATTTTATCCGTTAATCTTATAAACGGTATAGTTTATTTGATAGTTATTATAAGAAACGTTTATAATATTTTTAATAATTGAAATTTTTTACCATTAAAGTGTTAAAAATATTAAAAATATTTTATAGAATCACTGCTAAACATATTCATAGTTTTCTAGTAAGATTCATAAAGAACTAATGAAAGAGGGAAATCAATAAAATATACTGAAACCAAATAAATATAGAATGATGAAAAATAATAAAAACCATAGGAATATTGAAAGCTTGATGCCTTGTAAGCGAAATCTATAAGAAAAAATTTATATGAAAATGCGAGTTTATGTTTAAATACAAGATTTTTGGGGTAATGGTTATGAAGTCATCATGTGAAGGAGTTAAAAATTATTGAAGCCCTAAAGTATATATACATATACATGTGAAGTAAGAATTGAATGGGAGAGATATGGAAGATTTTGGTTGTTAAGGTAAGATTTCAATGCGGTGTTATGCATTGGTGTGCGTGTATGGTGAAAGTGAATGGGATATTAAATTTTGATGGTGTATTTCTCCAGGAAATAGAGTTTTATAAACATAAATAAATAAATAAATAATATAGGTAAAATTTAAGTAATATAAAAATACTAGAGGTTAGAAATTTTATTATATTAGGATTCTAGAATAAATTAAATTTATTTAGGTTATATAAATTAAATTAAATTTAGCTAATTTAAATTAGATGAACTATAAGTGAAGAAAATTGAAAAGTTAAAAATAAATTAACTCATCAAAATTAAGTAACATAAATAGCTTAGATAAATTAAATTTAGGTAATTTAAATTAGATTAATTATAAGTGAATTTTTTTAAAAATTTTAGAAAAAGAGAGTGAGAGATAGAGAGTAAAATTGTTATTAGAAATTAGTAAAAAAACTCTTCTAAATTTTGAGGTGATTTTTAAGAAATTCTACAACTTTGATATTTGGAGTTGGAGTTCAAGTAAAGGACTAATTGAAAAATATTTATTTTATGAATTGTTAAGTATAATTTTCTTTTGAAAGTCTCAAATAAAAATGTCAGAATTGTGAGATATTAAAATTGATAAATATTTGCTTATTATATATATTGCTTACACGTCTAATATAATTTATTTATTTTGGTTAAAAGAAAAAACAAAATTGGGATTTTGGTAATCCAACCCTTGGCAACAGGGGAAAATTATTTTGACTCTCATTATTTTTTATAAAGGTGACAATGATATGTAAACTTGATCAATAGAGTCATTACTGACATATGGTATACCGTTAAATTGGTTATAGTTTATCCACCATCATGTAAGGAACATTGAGGCTAGCCTTGTTATAATGAAGATCTCCATAAGTTATAATTTGATGAACATTTTCTCTCTCTCTCTCTCTATATATATATATATAAACCATAGTTCTTTTTATTTAATATGTATGTTCACAAATAATGTTATATTTAAACATCATCGAATATGACAAATCTAATGCCAGTTTATTTGTGTATTCAAGAAGCATGTTATAAAATTTATTTATTCCATTTTTGAAAACACATATACTTGATCTTTATATCTCTTATTAGGTTTCAAACTCACCCATTTTACTGAAATATTTTTAAGTGCGCTTAATCCTAACAATGAGTGACTTTGGTAAGAGGGGTTTTCAGAAGTCCATTTAGTTCATAGTCTCAAGTTTAATGTCATGGCGACATTTTGTTATTAATAGTTTCACTTACCTATGCTATTTTAGAAAACTTACCATATTTAGATTATGAATTTTGTGTAAAAGGATAATTTCTTATAAAGATGTATATGATATTTTTGGAAAGTTACTTGTAAAATGAGTTTGGTGCTTAGCTTATAGGTTAGGGTCGTTACACTCCTATTCTCATTTTATGCACTATTTATTTGTTTTTTTCTCAAAAAATGTTCAATGTTTGTAATATAACCCCACATCCAAACTTGGCATAAGTCTGCGAATTTTTAAGATCAAATACAGGCTTTGACATTTAAAGCTAGGACTGATTTTACTACACTCAATCCAATTGTATGACTTTTGGTTGTATTATATCTCTTAAAATGGTGCTTGATTTTTAATCTAGCTAAATTATTAGATAAATTTAGAGTCGATTTTGGAGTAAATATCAATCAAATGGTTAATTGACTTACCCTCTCGAGTAAGAAAATTTGGACCGTTTCATGTTATTTAAGTTAGGTTTTCATTTATAATTTTATTTATTTATTTAGAAAACACATTTTTATAAACAAATTGATGTTAGAATTTGATATTAATAAAGAATTAAATAAAATATAAAAGATAGTATAGCGCCTGGCGTCGATGTTCCAAGCAGATGATGTCTCTAATAAGGTGGTATTATCGAATGATCGATTTTTACATTGTTTAATAAAAATAAAAATAATCATATAAATTTTTAAAATTAGTTTCCATTTATTGACCGTTAGTAAGGCTTTTTAAAATTACGATCTCACAAACTGAAAGAGTAACATGGTAAGTTATTATACCTTCAAAACATAAGGCTTAAATATGTTATATTACATGATAAGTGAATGAGTTGACACGCACGAAGCACGATGCTAGAACGAGTTAAAACCGGATTAAGCGAGCTCAAACTCATGAGTCATAGCCTCATAGGATAGAGACTCTCGCTCTCCCCCAGTTAGACCCGACCCGGCACGTGGCTAATTCAAGCAGCTCTTCACATTTGCAGCACAGGATTTAGGAATGCCTTTCCACGCCCTTTTCGTCTATACTTCATTTGATCTTCCCGAATAAATAATGGCCAATAGGAGAAACCGACCCACAATAAATTTCTGTCTTGAAAAGACACAAACACCCGCGTAATGTCCGAAAGGATTTCTATTGCTCTTCGTAGCAATTTTTTAGAAAACCGAGGGTATTATTGTCCCATGAGTTAAGTTGCGATTCGCAACTCGCAAGCCCTAGTTTGACATCGCGGGCCAGATTACTCACTCTCGAAACCGGGTTCCTTCCTTTTTCTCCGTCTCGACCTAGTTTCAGATTGGGTTAGGGTTTCGTTGTTTATCTGTTGCTCGTAGGTCTTACATCCGTGAACTTGGCGGCTTAAGGGATCAGCCATGGGAGTACCAGCGTTCTACCGGTGGCTGGCCGAGAAGTATCCGCTGGTGGTGGTGGATGTGATCGAAGAAGAACCAGTCGAAATAGATGGCATTTCGATTCCTGTCGACACCAGTAAACCTAACCCTAACAACATCGAATACGACAATCTATACCTGGACATGAATGGGATTATTCACCCCTGCTTTCATCCTGAAGACCGGGTATGATTCTATCCCGTTCGAATTGAATTTTCTCTACATCTTGCTAGTCTAGGGTCTGAAAAACTTGTGAAAAGAAACTAAATCTGCTGCTTGGAACAAAGAACTAAAAAAACCACGGCTTACTATATTAGGTGTTTTTTTTTTTTGCACACAGAATACCTAGCAAGCTGTAAAAATATGTTAATTTTAATTTAATTTAAATTTTCCTCTCAGTTTTTTCATATATGAGGTGGATGTAATTTATAAAAGCTTTAAGGAACTGTTAAAAGCGTCTTTTATTTTTTTGAACAGGGTTTGGAAATTTGAAATTGTCGGTAATGTTTTGCCGTAGCTCCTAAGCACCCCTGGGAAAATAAGCATTCAAGGAACATTTGTAGGTTTTTTGATTTGCAATATATTTAGAGTGATTTCCCAATGCGAGGCATGACGATATTGTGGTTATATATTGTGTGACTTGTGTCCATTGTGATGTTGCCTTCTCCCTTTCCCTGCTTCAAGAATTAGTTGCTATGGAATTCCTGAATGTGTGAGATACACACATGTTTCCTTCACTCTCCTTTTCCTTCTTTTTATTTTTAATCTTGAGTTTGTTCCTTCTAACTTTGTCTACAAATTCCAGCCAAACTCTTTCCTTGTTTGTACACCATATCATGTATAAAGCCTCCAGCAATTTTGCTGGATATGAGTTACATCAACAATTAAAATGTTTTTGTATGTATTTTGGGATTGGATTAGATTGTACGTTGGGGATGGTTTTATGTTGCTGTTAGATTTTGTGGACTGGTTAGGCTCTTCATAGGGTGCAGTTGCTTGTTTTTGTGTATTCAGACCTTCTAGTTTTTGGTTGCTTTGTATACATTGATTATACTTTTTATTCTTAATATAATCTCCATTCACCTATCAAATATGTGCGTATATATGTATATATATGCTAATGTTTATATCACCTTGCTTGGTTCTAACCACAACTGCCATGCTTGGTCCTAAGAATGTTTCTGATGCAAGGTGGTTGAGCAATCACCACATTCTTGCATTGAAGTATGCTGAACTACTTTTTCCTATAAGGATAAAGTGGCCTTATTGGTGGTTCTGTGGAATGATATTCAACCCTGATACAATCAAGAAGAACTATATTTGTCAGTTTTAAGGATCACTGGGAGGAAAAAGAATATGGGTTAATGTGAAGCAGAATCCAGGTGTTTAAAACTTAAATTTTGATTATATGAGGCACTGGTGAGTCTAGATCTTCGTTATTATAGTTTCTATACACACTACGATTGTCTAGGTTTTAGATCTCAAGTATGCATCTCCTAATGTTTTGGAAGTGTCTGTCTTGATGATTGTGTTATTTCTTGGTGGGATAAAAATTCTAACATTTTATACTTGAAATAAACACATATCATTGGAGATTATGTGTTTGTAGGATATTGAATTGGTTTTCTTCTTTCCTTTTTCCTGTTTTCCTTTTTGGTTCTTTCTTGGATTTTGAATCGGGGGTTGCCTTTGGATGACAATTTTTCAAATGGTTTGGACACAATACCAGCCAAATTCATGCTTGTAGCAGTTGGGGGCCCAATAATTGGATGTTCTGAGATTAAAATTGGGGATGGAACATGATCTGCTCATATAGGGAAGGAAGTGTAATTTTCAACTAGAGAACCTTGAGCATCTTTCTCACATGTTCTTGTCTTCCCTTGGTCTAGTGACTGAGAACCCTGAGAAAAGTGATTTTTTTGTGGGTTGTCTTTGGGAAGAATTTTAAATACCAGCTTGTACTCTCTGTGCCCATTCCAAGTGTTTTTAATATCTGCTTCTTTTGCCTATCACAAAAAAAAAAAAAGAAGGAATTTTAAATACCAGCTTATGAAGCGGTGGATGGCAAGCTTCTTGAAATAGCTGTTTCGTTGTATTAACCACGGGGCAGTGTTATGTACCTTTGGCATCAAGGTGCAGGAGGAATGCCGAGTGTTTGGGAGAAAGGCAGTATTCTCAAAATTTGGGTTGTGTGATAGAAGAGTGATTCTGCAGGGCTGTGCTTTAGTATGATGTCAGAGTCCTATAAATGCTTGGTTGACTTTGTAAAAGAGATATCTCTTTGGATGGAATGGTTTGAGGTCTTAGTAACATTTTTTTTTGTCGTCATGATATTTCCATTGAAGATTTTTTTTCTAAAACCTGATTTATGTTTTGGTGATGTTCTGTTGAAGATTTTTTGTTCTGAGCTTTCGATGATTGCTGGGAAAGAAATGCACAGTCCATCATTCACAGGTTTGTTGCATGAGTGCAAATTAGAACCCACTGACATCCCTTTTAATAGGCTTTATTTGGTGAAGGTTGTGATAGAAGGGGAAGATAGGTTTGGCTGGAATGATAGAAATGGTTTTGTTCTTTTGAATATCAGAGGAGTGGGTGATCTGTTTTTTCAAGTTCATAAACATGGGGCTTGTTTTTGCAGCATGATTTTTTCTGGATGTGTTGTTGCGTTCTGGGTCAAGATTGTAACAATCAATCACTTGATTAGTAGGGTGGATGGTAGCAGATAAAATTTTTTATGCTTGAGATTTTTATATGGTTGGTGCTCCCAAGGCCTGGTTCAGACTGCAAGGAGTTGGGGTGGAAACAGAAAGGTTGTCTCAGTTCTAGTCAGTGTAAAAAAAGAGTTCTCTATCAAAAAATAAACAAAGAAAGAAAGTGTAAGAAAGTTAGTTCACACCTATTGCATTCATTTTTCCTGTGGCTTGAGTGAGTTTGATTTTCCCACTTGTTGGTTTGCATCTGTTCATGTGTTTCTTGGTCCTTTTATTTTTGTTGTTGTTGTGGTGGTGGTGGGGCGTTCCTTTGCTCTTGTTGGTTTTGTTAGTCCTGGCACAGCTTCTCTTTGCTTGATGCTGTGATGCATTTGAATGAAAAAATAGTCTGTTTGTTAGTCTCAGAAGATGGATTGCCATCTGTGAAGCCTTAAGGGCTTGTCATCTTACTTGAGATTATGAATATTTTCTTATCCTTCTAATCAGAAAAAAAACAGTCTTATTCTTGAGTAAGCATATCATTATTTTTTATTTAAATTTTTGGAAAGAGATTTGAATGGTTGGTTTCATTGTATGCAGCCTTCTCCAACAACTTTTGATGAAGTATTTCAGTGCATGTTTGACTACATCGATAGACTTTTTGTGATGGTACGACCCCGAAAGCTTCTGTACATGGCTATTGGTGAGTATGAAGATAAAATATTTCTTTGGTACCATTATGTAAAAGATGGCAAAATATCATATGCATTTTGTGTGATACTGATTATTTGGAAATAACTGATAGATGGTGTTGCTCCAAGGGCTAAAATGAATCAACAACGCTCTAGGCGTTTCAGAGCAGCCAAAGATGCAGCTGATGCGGTGAGTGCTGTGTGTATATGCTAGTTAGGCATTCTGCTATATGCATGGAAAGTTCAGAACCTATTAACCTAGTTAAACTAGTAGTTGTATATTATAGGAAGAAAGTTTGTTTACCAAAAAATATTGGTCAGAGAATGATGACTTATGTATTTATTTTAGAGATAACCTAGTTTAAAGATGCTGATATCCTGTTAAAAAAAATGCAGATAAGAATATAGCAGGCTCCCATTTACATTCTCACCCCATAGTAAATACAAGTTCATACAAAATGACAGGTTTATGTCTTTATACAGTGTATATAGTAATCATGGAAGACATTTGTAAATGGACACATCTCTTTACTGATTTATAACTAATGAAAAAGGATGCATGACTATATAACAAGGCATTTGCAATTCCAAATATACATATTTAATTTTCTCTGTGTGAGGGGTGGGTTTGTGTATGAAATATAACAAGAACACCTGGAGCTCAATAATCCAATGACTCTCATCTTATCTTTGTTTTTTTGATAAGTTACCATCATCTAATCTTTATTGTCTCTCTTGTCAATTATTCCAATGGGTTGGTGAATGTGCTATCAGATGGGGGAAGAATTCTTATGACCTGCTAGCTGAAGTTCCTTTCATCTTGGAACCTTTACGTGATTATCTGTCCAAAAATTATAAATTGAGAGTAAACAGTCTTTTAACAATCCGGGATTGCCAGGATATGATCCCTGCCTTTATTCTCTTTCTCTAGAATGCCTTCTGGTTCTGCTTTCCCGCTCGTGTTGTTGCTATAACCATAACTGCTGCTGTCCAAAAAAATAAAAGTACTATCAAAAAGAGAAAAAAATCGTGCCAGTTTGCTGATCTGCCACCTTTTCTTTTATAGGCAGCTGAAGAAGAACGGTTACGTGAAGAGTTTGAGAAGGAGGGCAGAAAGCTTCCTCCAAAACAACAGTCCCAAGTTTGTGATTCTAATGTTATCACTCCTGGAACTGAATTTATGGGTGTCCTGTCAGTTGCATTGCAGTACTATATTCATCTTAGACTAAACAATGATCCTGGATGGAAATCTATTAAGGTACGTTGTCAAGTTCCTGTGCATTTCTCTCTACTTGTTTTTTTTTTTTTTCCGCTTTTATTTTTCTTCCACTAAAAATGCCTTTGCAACTTTAATGCTGTCGTATCAATGGTGGATATCAATAAAGAAGATTTTTCTAACTTTTCCTCATCTTTCCATTCTTTTGAAGGTCATCCTTTCTGATGCAAATGTTCCTGGTGAAGGGGAACACAAAATAATGTCATATATTCGTCTTCAAAGAAATCTTCCTGGTTTTGATCCAAATACACGGCATTGTTTGTATGGATTGGTAATATTTTATACTTATAACATTAATATAAATCTCTAAAAGTTAAATTGATCTCCATTTACTGTTAGGGCATGGCCTCAACGTCTGATTAATGGTTTCTACTTTGTTGTCGATGCCATACAACAGGATGCATCAACATTAATATGTTGATGCATTGTTTGTATGGATTGGTAATATTTTATACTTATAACATTAATATAAATCTCTAAAAGTTAAATTGATCTCCATTTACTGTTAGGGCATGGCCTCAACGTCTGATTAATGGTTTCTACTTTGTTGTTGATGCCATACAACAGGATGCAGATCTAATCATGTTGGCTTTAGCTACACATGAAGTTCATTTTTCAATCCTAAGAGAGGTTTGTATTTTACTATATGCAGAAGTTTTGCTTGTTTTTTGAGAATAGTTTTTTTTATAATTTTGGGTTCTTTGGTGCTGGATGATTTTATCAAAATTTGACTAATGATTGGGAGAATTATTTATTATAAAAGAGAGTAAAGGAAACTGCTGGGATGAATATTTTCTCCTCTAATTTCTTTTTCTTCATCTCATGATTGTTTATTCAGTTTATCAGATTCTGTTTCTTTGGAACAAAGGCAATATTGTAGGGTTTACTTTTCAGCATTCGCAAATTTTTTTTTATAATTCTTTCCATTGACAACTAGTGACAGATGATCTGCTTCTAAATTATACCTTTCAGATTGTGTTCACTCCTGGACAACAAGATAAATGTTTCATGTGCGGTCAAATGGGTCATTTAGCAGCTGATTGTGAAGGAAAGGCAAAGAGAAAGGCAGGGGAGTTTGATGAGAAAGGACAGTCTGCTAGTGTGGTCAAAAAGCCATACCAGGTTAGTGTAGCTTCCTAATTTCATAAAATTTAGGTGGTGGTAATATCTTTTGCGCATGCGGACACAATGTTGTTAGCTCTTTTTGGCTTTTGTTCTTTGACTTGCACTGGTCTTTTGCAGTTTCTCAACATTTGGACTCTCAGAGAGTATTTGGAATATGAAATGAGAATCCCTAATCTTCCATTTGAGATTGATTTTGAACACATTGTGGATGACTTTATCTTCATGTGTTTCTTTGTTGGCAATGATTTTTTGCCACATATGCCCACATTGGAGATCCGTGAGGTATGTTAAGAGATTGTCTTTATTTAGATGCACTTATTTTTATGAAATAGAATGGTGTTGGCGTTTTCTTTCAACTAGCAAAGACATATGTTGTGCAAATGTTAGTATTAAAAGAAAGCTATGTTACTAATAAGAATCTTTGTAATTTCCATGAAAGACATTCATGTATATCAATTAACAGCTACATATTAGTTCTTAATTCTCAAAAATCAAAGCATGGGACCCATAAGAAGTTGCATTTAGACAAGGGAGAATAACCTCAACTATGAGGAGGTTTGCTCAGGTTGTAGACGAGCTAGGTCTCGTGGATTTACAGTTGCAAGGGGGATCTTTCACGTGGAGTGGGGGCCTTAATAACCAGTCAAGGGCTAGGTTAGATAGATTTCTGGTAACTCCCTGTTGGCTTGACCAGTTCAGTAGGGTAGTCCAGAGAAGGTTACCTAGGCCGACCTCGGATCACTTTCCAGTTTTACTTGAGGGGGGTGGCCTAAGGAGAGGGCCCACCCCTTTTAGATTCGAAAATATGTTGCTCAAAGTCGAGGGGTTTAAAGATCTAATTCGTAGTTGGTGGCAGGGGATGGTGGTTAGAGGCAACGCCAACTTTAGATTGACTGCAAAACTGAAGGAGTTGAAATAGAAATTAAATGTTTGGAATAGGGAGGTGTTTGGGAGTCTGGAATGCAATAAGGTTGCAGCTCTCCAACAAGTGGAGTATTGGGATTGGATGGACGGTGAGAGAAGTTTGACAGAGGAGGAATTAGCTGGTAAAAAGGAAGTCAAGGAGGGGTATGCTAAGTGGTGGAATTAGAAGAAACCCATTGGAGACAAGCTTCAAGGGAGTTATGGTTAAAGGAAGGGGATAGAAACATGAGCTACTTCCACAGTATGGCATCTGCCCATAGAAGAACCAATTACATGGACAGAATCAAGATAAATGGGGTGAGGCTGTCAGGGGAGCAAGAAGTTAGGGAAGGGGTAGCGAATGCCTATCAGCAGTTGCTTTCAGAAAGCTCGGATTGGAAGGCTGCAATTAAACCAAATCAGTCTTCAAGAAGCGGGGATGCTGGAGCTCCCTTTCTCTGAGGCTGAGGTTTAGGTTGCTCTGATGGATATGAACAGGGATAAAGCCCCAGGACCAGATGGTTTCACTTTGGCTTTCTGGCAAAGTTGCGGGGACTTTGCGAAAGAGGAGATATTGGATATGTTTAAGGAGTTCTATGAGCAGAATGTTTTCCTCAAAAGTCTCAACAACACCTTTTTGGTGCTGTTACCAAAGAAAGGAGGGGCCGAGGATCTAGGGGACTTTAGACCCATCAGCCTTTTGGGAGGGCTGTATAAGCTATTGGCTTAGGTGCTGGCCAATAGACTAAAAAAAGTGATAGGAAAAGTAGTTTCCCCTGATCAGAACGTGTTTGTCATGGGAAGACAAATTTTAGATGCTTCTCTAATAGCAAATGAGGTGATTGATGCATGACAAAAAAGGGTGAGAAAGGGCTAATCTGTAAGTTGGACATTGAGAAGGCGTATGATGGCATTAATTGACAGTTCCTAATGAAGGTTATGCAAAAAATGGGGTTTGGTCCAAAGTGGTTGAGCTGGATGTGGTGGTGTATTTCCACAGCTAAGTACTCAGTCATGGTGAACGGAGTCCTAGCTGGTTTCTTCTCAAGCTCGAAGGGGCTGCGCCAAGGGGACCTCCTTTCCCCCTATCTGTTTGACATGGGAATGAAAGTGTTGAATGTTTTAATTAGAAGGGCTGTGGAAGAGGGATTTATTTCGGGGTGTAACATTCAGCGTGGTAGAGGGCGGGTTGTCCACATTTCACACTTGCTTTTTGCCGATGACACAATCGTGTTTTGTGAGGCAAAAAAGGAGCATTTAACGCATTTGAGTTGGATTATGTTTTGCTTTGAAGCCACATCAGGGTTAAGAATTAATTTGGCTAAAAGCAAGATCATTGCGATAGGGGAGGTGGAAGAGGTGGACGAGATGACAGTGGAGCTAGGGTGTAGGGTGGGGCAGTTGCCTGCAGTCTACTTGGGGCTGCCACTGGGGGCGCCAAATAAGGCCGTTTTGGGTGGGATGGGGTAGAAGAGAAAGTGAGGAGGAGACTTGCCCTTTGGAAAAGACAATATATTTCAAAGGGTGGGAGAATCACTCTTATTAAGAGCACAATGGCAAGCATGCCAGTGTATCAAATGTCCCTTTTTTGCATGCCCAAATCGGTGGCAAGGAGGTTAGAAAAACTGCAAAGAGATTTTTTGTGGGGAAGGGGAAATCTGGAAAGGAAAGCTCACCTTGTCAACTGGGAGGTGGTTTGTGGGGATAAGGAGAAAGGGGGGGCTTGGAATAAGGAAGCTAACCCTTTTGAACAAAGCTTTACTTGGCAAATGGATTTGGAGATTTGCTTGTGATAAGGAGGCTCTTTGGAAGCAAGTGCTTATGGCGAAGCATGGACACGAGGATTTCGGTTGGAGGACAAAAAAGGCTGTGGGTGTGTTTGGAGTGGGGGTTTGGAAGGAGATTTTGAAGGAAGCTGGATGGTGTTGGGAAAAATTAGCGTTTAAAGTGGGGAAAGACAATAAAATTAGGTTCTGGACTGATCTTTGGTGTGGGGATACAGTGCTGTCCCAAAGATTCCCGCACCTCTTCACTTTGACAGTTCATAGGAATGCGACAATAGAAGAAATGTGGGACCAGAATTTTAGAGAAGGAGGATGGAATTTGAGTTTCATTAGGGATTTTAATGATTGGGAATTGGATATAGTGGGCAACTTGCTTCGTGAGTTGAGGGGTCACAGGATAACTTTGGAGGAAGATTCGGTTCTTTGGAAGGAAGGAGGAAAGGGGCAGTTTAGAGTAAAGGAAGCTTACAGCCTGTTGGATAGGCCTTTGACGGTTGTTTTTCCGAAAAATAAAATTTGGGTGGAGATAGTTCCAACTAAAATTGTGTTCTTTGTGTGGGAAGCCACTTGGGGGAAGATTATGACTCTTGATAGACTCCAGAAGAGAGGGTGGCAGCTCCCCAATCGCTGTTTTTTGCGTGCTTGTGAAGAGGAAAATGTAAATCACATTCTCATTCATTGTACAGTGGCCAGAGTGCTGTGAGATTTAGTTTTGGGTTTGTTTGGGGTTCAGTGGGCATTTCCTGAAACTGTAAAGGAGGTTTATTTAGTTAGAGGGGTTCCTTTGTGGGGAAAAAAAGGAAAAAACTTTGGAATTCCATTCCGTTATTTTGGACGGTTTGGAAGGAAACGAATAGACTAGCTTTTAAGGGGGGGGGGGGGGGGGGGGGGGGGGGGGGGGGGGGGAGTTAGCAATTCAGAGACTTAAATATTCTTTTGTTTGTAACATATGGGGTTGGACTAAATTGTATATTGGTGAGGAGCCGTATTCCCTTATAGGCTTTCTGGAGTGGTTAGCCTCCAGATAAGGGGTGGTGGGTTTTTTGGTTTTTTGCTTGTGAGGCTTTAGTAGCCTTGTATATCCCCTGTATACTTTGTGGCTAGTTTGCCTCTTTTTAATGAATTCTGTGCTTGCTTATCAAAAAAAAAAAAAAAAAAGAAGTTGCATTTAAGTTAGAACTCAGTACTTCTGAAACTGAAATCATAATTAAAAATGTAAGGAGATTCAAAGAAGACAATCATATTGATGTATAAATGTTCTTGATCTTTTATAGTATTGGCTCAATGCGAACTCTATCAAGTTTCAAATCATGAAGGAATATAGCAGACTTAACACATGAGCCCTGGCTCAAGTAGTAAAGGGTTGGGGAGGGTTTGTGGGAAGTTTCACGTTCAACTTCCAATAAGGACAAAATTTACCTATAAAAAGAAAGGCTATTCAACCTTTTAAATAAGATGTTCATATGCAGTCTAAATTTGGATATCCATCAAAAAAAAAAAAAATGCGGTCTAAATTTGGATGTATTGATATGGATATTATAATGCTGCATGTATGACATTAGGAACTATGTGACATTTTTTTTCTTTGTGACAGTTAAAATTCTCTTTGGCTTGGGTATTCTGAATTGTCCATGCATGTTAAGGGTTGCATACCTTCTTTGCTTTTGATTCTTTACATGGACTGGCTTTCAGGGTGCAATTAATTTGCTGATGGCAGTATACAAGAAGGAACTCAGGGCAATGGGTGGTTATTTGACTGACTCAAGCAAGGTATGCACTTGTCACCTGTGTTATTTGCTACATGGATCTAGTTGCCATATTGCATTTTGCTTCAGTTTTTCATTTGCTGTAGAATTTTTCTTATTTTCTGTTTCATTTTCTTTTCATTTCTCAGCCAAATTTAAGCAATGTGGAGCATTTCATTCAGGCTGTAGGCTCCTATGAAGATAAAATATTCCAGAAAAGAGCTCGATTACATCAGGTTTGCTTCGTTGTCAGGTTGACAAGTTCTTTCCAAAGTGTTAATGTTCACTTCAAGGATGAAAATATAGGTTTTGATGGATATATCGGTAATATGAAGTCAAAATAGATATTTTAACACAAAATATCGATTAGACAAAAATTATAAAATATATTGGAAATATTAGGAAAAATTCTTAGAAATGGTTTAAGAAGTCAAAATAGATATTTTGAACTTGTTTTGTTGAAAAAATTGATATATATATATATATGTGTGTGTGTGTGTGTGTATGTATGTATTGATCCAAGATAACAAGTTGCACAATGACAAGTTGCACAAAATTCTTAGTAGACTTTCTGAAAACACAGTTTATCCTCCAAGCAGCTCCTGTTTTAATAACTGTAAATATTTTGCCACTCTAAGCAGGTTGTTTCATTCTCTTGTGGCCATGATTTGATTGGATTGTTTTACAAAATGATAATCATAGTAATAATAAGTTAGTTGAATGTAAAGGATAAAGGTAGATCAAATAGCAGTGGCTTTTGACTTATTCTTTATATTTTACCAGATTGCAATTGGCACAGATGATGTTTATAAGACTGGATATGGTGATGGTGTTAATCATTGCAGTGAACCCACTGGTAATCCTAACAACTTACTAGCTAAGTCTTAAGCTTATGTTGAAGATGAGTCTAAGGGGAGGAAGAAGTCGGTTTGTGGTGGAGTCTAAGTTGTTTGAGATTGAGGTTGAGGAGTCGGGTGGAAAGTTGAAAGGATGCATATGGGAGAGAAGTAGGGGCTTTGAGTCTTGGATTAGATTTGGGGAGGCTAGCCTTCGTTGTCTTTTGGAAGGCGTTGAAACCTGTTGTAGAGAGGTGGATGATCAAAGATGGGCTATTGAATGGTTGGAGGGAAACAGAAAGTTTAGAATGGAGTGACGGTTGAACAAGGCAGGGAGGTTCATCCTATGCTCTGTCCGAGATATGGAAGCAAAAAGATACAGCATTATCTTCCCTGAAGGGAAGGGTCAGGCCAGTGGATGGAACTCTTTGGCTGTGAGGTTGAGAGGTCTTGGAGTGACACCGACAGAAGGATTAAAGATCACCAATGTGCCAGAGGTTCCGTTGAAGCCGAAGGGAGTCCTGAAGGTTCAGTGGAAGGAAAAGGGGGTGGAAATGAAGTCTTTTGCAGAAGTTGTTAAATCGACACCGAGAAGGGCGGGTGAGTCAGTGTAGTTAGAGGTAGGGGAAAAAGAGGTGCGTGGTAGACTAGAGCATCTGAAACATTGTCTAATAGGGAGGTGGGGTTCTATCTCAGTTCCACTACCTGAGTTGGATTTCGTTAGGAATTGGACCCGCCAGAATTGGGAGGTTAAGGGGAAGTTGTCGATTGCCGTGTTGGGCAGGGGTATTATGTTGTTCGAATTCAAGCAGGCTCAAGAGGCTGAGCGTGTTTTGGCCAGAGGCAAAAGAAGCATTAAGGAAAATTGGCTTATCCTGGACAAATGGAATCCGGAGGTGGGGTGCTCCTTAAAGAACTCTATTGCCGTAGAGACATGGGTTAGGGTGGTCGGGCTCCCACTCCATCTCTGGAGTCTTGAGGTGTTTAAAAGTATTGGAGATGGGTGCAGAGGATTTATAGCAGTGGATGAAGGAACCAAATCCATGTCTGAGATGCAATGGGCGAGGATTTTGGTGAAGCGTGTGGATTGGGAGGTCCTTAGCTCTGTTCATATAGTTTTGGGGACGGGGTGCTTTGCCCTTCATCTATGGTGGGAATCTGCACCTTGGTTCTCGCAGGTGGTATCGGCGGGAAGCTCCTCCGGGAAGGGCGGGTTAAGGGCAGGTGAAGAAGTTGATGGGTCTCATCGGGTGGCTTGCTGTGGGAGTTAAAGGAAGGGGGTGGAGCAGTTGGGGTTGCAGGTGGAGGTACAAGACGTGGCGCGTAATGGAGGAAAAACTCTCTTCCCTCTGTTGAGGCCTCTGTAGAAGGGACTGATGAGAGGAGATGGGCTGGTGGTCCAGCCGACCTAGTGGGAGGGGGTAGGGAGTCCTCTCCCATCAGCTTGGTCAACTGTGGAAGTGGGCTGGCAGGCCCAAGCAGGAGCTCTGGCCCTTCAGCTTTAAGCTGTGGGGAAGCCCAAGACTTTTGTCTTGAAAGCCGGATGGTTTTGGGCCGGGATCCAAGGCCCAATCCCCTTTCCTTAAGAGAGGGGGTGTCGGGTGAGGCCTGTGGGCCTGTTCAAGCTGGTGCTTTGAAAGATGGGGCCTTTTATGGAAATGAGACCCCATCCTCGCTTCCTAGGGCTCGGTTTCTGCAGTCGCTTCTCATTTCCAGGGGCGCAAGTCAAGATGCAAGAGGAGAAGTCGATCCCCTCGTCGGGCTGCCGCATGACTCGATGACGCGAGTTTCCTCTCAGATGATGGATCAGGGGTTCCTGACTGACGAAGCTCTATGCGAAGAGGCCTCCAGGTACGTCGATCTTTGTCATATTCCTATGGGGGGTCGGGATCTCTCTTCTCCTTCTCCTTCTTCTTTTGGACGGGTGACGTTGAATGAGGGGACCATCGGTGTTTCGGTTTCTGAGGTCAACGAAGAGGAGCAGACTCCGTTGAGTATCATTTTGGCTGACAGTAGCAATGGGGTGCTAGCCTCTGAGGGAGAGAAGCCAGTGGCTGGAGAAGGTCCGGGGGGGGGGGGGGGGAGTTTGAGGGGATGTTTCAGGATCTGGATGGGTGCCGGTGGGACGACAGTTACCTGGCGAGGTTTAGCAAATTCTTGGGCTTCTCCACGGACGGGTTTGAAGGCGAAATTCTGAATTTGCTCCTAAGGACTAAGAGAAGAAGAGAGCAAAATTTGAAGAAGGGCACGTTAGGGACCACTAAGTTTGATAGGGAATTGAAAAAACTTGAGTGGTCTATCAATTATACTGGGGCAAGAAAGGAGAATTCTGTGGTCAGAGAAGGAGGGGTTAGAATCTCGACAGTTAGATGAAGCCAAAGATTCTATCTTGGAATGTCAGAGGGGCTAATGACAGAAATAAAAGGAAGGTTATCAAGGCCTTAATCAGATCGCAAAAGGTGGATTTGGTGTGCTTGCAGGAGACCAAAATCCAAGAAATGTCCCAAGGGGTTATTCACAGTCTTGGCGTGGGAAGATTCTTAGGTTGGGGAGCTGTGAATGCAAGAGGGGCAGCTGGAGGGGTGGTGGTGTTCTGGGATAAGAGAGTGTTGGAGTTAGTAGGCCTGGAAGTGGGAATCTTCTCAATCTCGTGTCGATTCAAGAATTGCGAGGATGGGTTTATGTGGTTCTTCACAGGGGTCTACGGACCTACTATGAAAAGGTATAGAGAACCTTTTTGGGAAGAGTTAGGTGCAATTCGAGGTTTGTGGTTTGATCCCTGGTGCATCGGTGGGGACTTCAATGTTATTAGATTTCCCAATGAACGGAGTAGAGTAGGAAGACTATCTGGTTCTATGAGAAGGTTTTCAGAGGTGCTAGATGAGCTGACTTTAAGAGATTTGCCTCTTCAGGGGGGTCCTTATACGTGGAGTGGGGGGTTAAATGGCCAATCCAGGTCGAGACTGGATCGCTTCCTGATTTCGGAGGATTGGGAAAACCATTTTAGTGGAGTGTCTCAGTGCACACTCCCAAGGCCTGTGTCTGACCATTCCCCAATCCTGTTAGATGGGGGTGGAGTTAGGAGAGGTCCTATCCCTTTCCGTTTTGAGAATATGTGGTTGAAGGAGGAGGGATTTAAGGAGCTTCTGAAGGGCTGGTGGCAAGGATTTAATTGCAGTGGTTCATATAGCTTTGTCCTCTCAGAAAAACTAAAGGCCTTAAAAGTTAAGCTGAAGAATTGGAATAAGGAAGTCTTTGGTAAAGTGGGAGTGAACTTGAGGATGGCTTTGGGCAAAATATCTTTTTGGGATGATCAAGAGAGGCAGAGAACGTTAAACGAGTAGGAGTTAGAGGCTAGAAAGGAGGCCAAGGAGGAGTTTAAAAAGTGGGCAATTATGGAGGAAATCTCGTGGAGGCAGAAATCAAGACAAATATGGTTGAAGGAAGGAGATAAGAACATGGGATTCTTTCATAAGATGGCGAACTCTAATAGTAGAAGGAATTGTTTGAAAAAGATTAAAGTCAGAGGTATTTGGCTTTCAGATGATCAAGATATTCAAAGGGGAGTGGTGAGGGCCTATCAGGATCTGTTATCGGATCCTGGTGGCTGGCACCCGAGTATGAGCAGCTTGGAGTTTGATAGTATTGGAAGAGAGGAGGCTGCCAGGCTGGAGGAGATGTTCTCCTTGGAAGAGGTGTATCTAGCCCTTTCGGAGCTAAATGGGGACAAGGCTCCTGGACCGGATGGATTTCCCATTGCCTTCTGGCAGTTCTGTTGGGATTTTGTCAAAGACGAAATTATGGGCTTCTTTAAGGATTTTTTTGAGAGGGGAAAATTCGTTAGAAGTCTTAACTCCACGTTTCTGGTTTTAGTCCCCAAGAAAGGTGGGGCTGAGGAGTTACGTGACTATAGACCCATCAGCTTGGTGGGTGGTCTGTACAAGATTCTCGCCAAGGTTCTAGCCAATAGGCTGAAGAAAGTAGTGAGTAAGGTGGTGTCTTCTTCCCAAAATGCCTTTGTTGAAGGAAGGCAAATCCTTGACGCAGCGTTAATTGCTAACGAGGCCATAGACTCGATGCTAAAAGGGGATGAAGCTGGTGTGTTATGCAAACTGGACCTAGAGAAGGCTTATGACCATATTAACTGGGATTTTCTGATGTCAGTGATGCAAAAAATGGGCTTTGGGGAGAAGTGGGCCAGTTGGATCAGGTGGTGCATCTCCACTACCTCCTTCTCAGTTCTGATTAACGGTTCGCCAACGGGTTTCTTCCAGAGCACTCGAGGGTTAAGGCAAGGGGACCCCATTTTCCCCTACTTGTTTGTCTTAGGAATGGAGGCCTTAAGCTGCCTCATTAACAAAGCGGTTAGGGGGGGCTTCCTATCCGGCTGCAGGCTAAGGGGAAGGGGTGGAAATGGGATTCAAGTATCTCATCTATTATTTGTGGATGATACGCTGGTCTTTTGCAAGGACTCCCAAGACCAAATGGCTGTTCTAAGCTGGCTTTTAATGTGGTTTGAAGCCATTTCTGGTCTGAATATCAACTTGGAAAAGAGCGAAATTCTGCCGGTGGGAAGAGTTGAGAATGCTGAGGTCTTGGCTTCTGAATTGGGCTGCAAAGTGGGTTCTCTTCCTTCCACTTACTTGGGGCTGCCTCTAGGTGCTCCTCACAAATCGGTGGTTGTGTGGGATGGTGTGGAAGAAAGGATGAGGAAGAGACTCGCTTTGTGGAAGAGGTAGTTTATTTCTAAGGGAGGGAGAATCACTCTCATTTGGAGCACTTTGGCTAGTATGTCGATTTATCTTATGTCCTTGATGCGTATTCCAAGAGTTGTAAGATTGAGACTTGAGAAAATCCAAAGGGATTTCCTTTGGGGAGGGGGTGCGTTGGAGAAGAGGCCTCACCTTGTAAAATGGGATGTGGTTCGCTCTCATAAAATGAAGGGTGGATTGGGGATCAGAAAATTTTCTATCCTCAATAGGGCCCTGTTGTGTAAATGGAGCTGGCGCTTTGCGGCTGAAAGAGAGTCTTTTTGGAAACTTGTTATCAGCTCGAAGTATGGGGAAGAAGAAGGAGGGTGGATCTCTTGTGAGGTTAGGGAAGGCTATGGGGTGGCGTTGTGGAAGGAAATTAGAAAGGAAGGCGTTCTGTTGTTTAAAAACGCTTCCTTCACTGTAGGGGATGGTAGAAGGGTGAAATTTTGGAAGGACATTTGGTGTGGAAACACTCCCCTATGTGAGGCTTTTCCTTCTCTGTTTGCCTTTGCGGTATCCCAAGATGCATGGGTAGAGGATTGTTGGGATTATATGGGGGATGCGGGGGGATGGTATCCTTGTTTTTCTAGGTCTTTTAATGATTGGGAGCTGGAGGCGGTGGCGAGTCTCCTTTCGGTCCTTCAAGGAAAGAGGCTCAATGTTGGGATGGAGGATAGAGTGGTGTGGAATGCTTCTAAGAATGGGATTTTCTCTGTAAAATCCCTTTACAATACTCTGGATTCTGGTGGTGCAGTCTCGTTTCCGTGGAGAATCATATGGAGCCCTTGCGTGCCTACTAAGGTGGGTTTTTTTTGCTTGGGAAGCTTCTTGGGGGAAGGTCCTAACCCAAGATCATCTCAAAAGGAGGGGCTGGTCTCTAGCAAACAGATGCTTCTTATGTTGTGATGATGAGGAGACAATTAACCACATCCTTATTCATTGCCCCAAGGCGAAGGTGTTGTGGAATCTTATGTTTACAATGTTTAGGGTTAATTGGGTCCTTCAGCTCACGGTTAAAGACACTCTCCTTGGCTGGTCCGATTCCTTTGTAGACAAGAAGCGTGGGAAGATTTGGCAGGCAGCCCCCCTTTGTTTATTTTGGACGATGTGGAAAGAAAGAAATAGGATCGCTTTTGATAATGAGGCTTTGTCGATCCAAAGATTGAAAACCTCCTTCGTTTGTAATCTTTTCTCTTGGACTAAGTCTTGTTTAGTTGGAGAGCCCCACTCCTTAATTACTTTTGTAGATTGGTTGGGCTCTAATTGAGGGTTGGTGAGTGTATGCTTCCTTGTGCTTTTTGTTTTTGGGGCTTCTCGCGTATACTTCCTGTATGCTTCGGGTTGCCTTCTTGCTTCCCTCTTTTAATATAATTATTCCGTGTTTATCTATCAAAAAAAAAAAAAGTTAGTTGAATGGTTTTCATCTGCTTCTCTTCATTGTATTTTTTTTTTTTTTGATAAGTAAGCATAGAATATATTGAAAAAAGGCCAAAAAGCCACACGCATACAGGGAGTATACAAGCTAGCTAGAGCCTCAAAAAACACAGAGAAAACAAAAAACAACAAAAGAACCCACCAGCCCTTAAAAGGCGGCTATCCACTCCAGGGACCCTATAAGAGACAACGACCTCTCTCCGCTATACATTCTCGCCCATCCCCATAAAATACAGACAAAAGAATTTTTTAATTTCTGGATATCTAACACCCCCCCCCTAAAAGCAAGCCTATTTCTTTCCTTCCAAAGAGTCCAAAAGATGTACAACGGTATAGACTTCCATATCTTTTTCCTTTTTTTCCCTACAAACGGGCCCCTCCAGCTTAATAGGACCTCCTTTACAGTTTCTGGAAAGACCCACTTAACACCAACTAAAGCACATATCATATCCCACAGAACTCTTGCCACTATACAATGTATGAGTATGTGATTTACAGTTTCCTCTTCACATCCACACAAGAAGCACCGATTAGGGAGATGCCACCCTCTTCTCTGGAGCCTATCAAGCGTGAGCACCTTGCCCCAAGTAGCTTCCCAAGCAAAAAACAAAATTTTTGTTTGAACTTTATCCACCCAAATGTTGCTCTTCGGAAAATTGTTTGCCACAGAATTTACCACCAAGTTATAGGCTTCTTTAACTTTAAACTTTCCGTTTTTCCCCCCTTTCCAAAAAACAGCATCCTCTTCTAAGGTAGGATTGAACCCCCTCAATGTATGAAACAAATTCCCTACCAAATCCAACTCCCAATCATTAAATCCCCTCACAAATCTTACATCCCAATGACCTTGGCCCACATTCCGGTCCCACATATCTTCTACTGTACCATTCCTATGAGCAGCCATCCCATATAGGTGAGGAAACCTTTGGGACAGCACTGTACATCCGCACCATAAATCATTCCAAAAACTGATTTTGGTTCCATTCCCCATCATAAACGCCATATTCTCCCAACACCAATCCTTTTCCTTCATAATTTCCTTCCAAACCCCTACTCCAAATGTCCCATTAGTCTTTTTGGTCCTCCAACCAAACCCCTCTTGCCCATATTTCGCCACAAGCACTTGTCTCCACAAATTTTCCTTTTCACAAGCAAACCTCCAAATCCATTTCCCCAACAAAGCTTTATTTAACGGGACTAGCTTCCTTAAGCCAAGCCCCCCCTTTTCCTTTCCGTACACACAATCTTCCAATTAACAAGGTGCACTTTCCTCTCTAAATTTCCTCCTCCCCAAAGAAAATCCCTTTGCAATTTTTCTAACCTTCGCGCAACCAACTTGGGCATACGGAAAAGAGACATTTGATACAAAGGTATACTTGCCATCGTACTCTTAATGAGAACAAGCCTCCCACCTTTGGAAATATATTGCCGTTTCCAGTGCGCTAGTCTCCTTCTCATCTTCTCCTCCACCCCATCCCACACGGCTGCACTCTTGTTATGGGCCCCCAATGGCAGCCCCAAATACACAGAAGGCATAGAGCCCACTTTGCAGCCCAATTCCGCTGCCATCTCCTCCATCTCTTCCACCTCGCCAACTGGGATTAATTCACTTTTCTCCAAATTAATCCTTAATCCTGACGCGGCTTCAAACCAGAATAGAATCCAACTGAGATAAGTTAAATACTCCTTCCTAGCTTCACAAAAAACTATAGTATCATCCGCAAAGAGCAGGTGGGAAACCTGCACTGGCTGTCTTCCTCCTCCACGGATCTTACACCCTGACAAAAAACCCCCTTCAACAGCCCTTCTGATTAGATTACTCAACACCTCCATTCCCATCACAAAGAGGTAGGGAGAAAGGGGATCTCCTTGCCTCAATCCTTTCGAGCTTGGAAAGAAACCGGCCGACACTCCATTCACCAACACCGAAAATCTGGCTGTGGAGATACACCTCCACATCCATCCCAGCCACCTTGCACCGAACCCCATCTTTCTCATGACTTTCATCAGAAACTGCCAATTTAGGCTATCGTAGGCTTTCTCTATGTCCAGCTTACAAATGAGACCTCTTTCTCCCCTTTTTTGCCAAGCATCAATTGCTTCATTTGCAATTAATGAGGCATCAAGGATCTGCCTCCCCATAACAAAAGCATTCTGGTCAGTTGATACAACTTTCCCTATCACTTTTTTCAGTCTATTGGCTAAGACCTTGGCCAATAGTTTGTACAGCCCCCCCAAGAGACTGATTGGCCTGAATTCCCCAAGGTCCTCAGCCCCCCCCTTCTTGGGAATCAAGACCAAAAATGTACTGTTCATGCTCTTAATGAAGGCACTTTGCTCATAGAACTCTTTAAACATTTCCAGCACCTCTTCTTTAACTATAACCCCAGCATCTTTGCCAAAAGGCCATAGTAAAGCCATCCGGTCCTGGGGCTTTGTCCCCATTCATCTCCATCAGGGCACTATGAATTTCCTCTTCAGAGAAAGGTTGTTCCAAGTTCACTGCCTCTTGCTGACTTAGTTGCTCTAACTGCAGCCCTTCTATGTCCGCCTTCCAATCTGAATTTTCCGTAAGTAGATGCTGAAATGCATTGACCACCCCTTCTCTCACCTCCTTTTCCTCAGTCAGCCACACCCCACCTATCTTAATTCTGTCCATATGATTGAATCTCCGGTGTGCAGCCACCATACGATGGAAATATCCTGTATTGTTGTCCCCTTCCCTTAGCCATAACTCTCTGGAATGCTGCCTCCAATGAGTTTCCTCCAAGGAGACCCACTTAGCATAACTATCCTTTGCTTCCTTTTTGGATACTGTTTCCTCCTCTGATAGTCTTCTTTCACATTCCACCCTGTCCCAGTGATCTACAAGCTGCAGGGCAGCAGCTTTATTGTCTTCCAATCTCCCAAACACTTCCCTATTCCACTCTTTAAGCTTCTGTTTTACTCCTTTCATTTTTGTAACCAGCCTGAAGCTAGCACTTCCTCTCACCTCTATTCCCTGCCACCAGCTATTGATTAGCTCTTGAAACCCTTCTACTTTAAGCCACATGTTCTCGAATCTGAATGGGGAAGGACCTCGTCTCATAGTACCCCCCTCCAGCACCACCGGGAAGTGGTCCGAAGCTGGCCTGGACAGTCTTTTTTGAATCACACTGCTAAATTGATCCATCCAACTTGGGGTAACCAAAAATCTATCCAACCTGGCCCAATAACGATTATTTGGCCCCCCACTCCACGTGTAATCACCTCCTTGCAACGGGAGATCAATCAGGCCTAACTCATCTATGACCTGAGCAAATTTCCGCATTGCTGCAGAAGTTCTCCCTTGCCTATTCCTCTCATTTTGAGAGCGAATGACGTTAAAGTCCCCCCCTACACACCAGGGCTCTTCCCATAAACCTCTGATAGCCCCTATCTCATCCCACATACAGTCCCTTTCATTCCTGGTGAACGGACCATACACCCCCGTGAAGACCCAGACAGCCCCATCTTCCACCTTCCTAAAACGGCAAGAAATAGTGAATTGCCCCTCCTCCCACTCCAACAACTCCAGCAATCTTTTATCCCAACAGACCAGAATACCTCCTGCCGTGCCCGAAGCATCTAGAGCCCTCCAGTCTAAAAATCTTCCCACTCCTATGCTTCTAACCACCCACTCGGACATCAGGTTAATTTTCGTTTCCTGGATGCAGAGTAAGTCTACTTTCTGACTTCTTACAACAGCTTTAATTATTTTCCTCCTAGAGCAATCATTTGCTCCCCTCACATTCCAACATAAGATCTTAAGCTTCATTAACTTCTATAAGCTGGCACCCTCTAGCCTGAAACGAACTCCTCTGCTTGCTCCCTCCCTCATAATTTATTGAGCATTCAAGCCTTTTCAGTTCCCTTTCAAACTTTGTCTTCTCTAAAACCCCTCTACTGTATATCTTTTCTCTTCTCTTTCTGATTTTTGCCAGGAAATTCACGATTTCCTTCTCCATCCCTTCTACCGGGAAGCCTAAAAACTGGCTAAACTTGACCAGATTGCACTCCTCCCATCCATTCTCCCTTTCCTCTCTAGCTTCTTGAGGCCCTGTCAGCATTAACCCTCTCTCCCCCTCCTTGTCATTATCATTCACCGTCATGTCTTCGGCCAAATCCCATCTCCCACCACCATTCTCGACAGGCTTGATCGTATTCAGCGGGATTTCATTTTGAATCACCTCACAGGCCACCCCAGAATGATCGTAATACTCCCCCTCCGGAGTCCGATCAAAAGAGAGAAAAGAAGAAGACATGTACCCCGAGTCCCTACCCCCCCTTTGTATGAGAACAGACCCATACCTCGATTCCTCTGCAATTAACGCCCGATCGGTCACTGAGTGAGACGGAACCATTTGCTGCTTCCATGCGTCTTCCTTCTCTCTTATTTTGAGAAATTCAACTTCTCGATTTCTTCCCTCACTGCAATCAACCCGCGTCCAGATGGAGCCCCTCTCTGTCTTCCCTCTTCTGCTCTCAGTCTGTAACAGGCCTAACTGATCCCCCTCCACTCCATTACTCCCATACAAACCTGGGCTCTCATCAACCCCAGTCCACCAATCGGACTTTGAATAAGACGGCCCAATCCCAAGCCCAGCCTCCTCAGACACCACCCCTTTTAATTTTAACCCTTTTACTGGGCTCAGACCCTTTTCCTCCCCCCTTTGGGCCTTAGTATATAACGTCCTACCTGAAGATGGGCCTGGGTGAAGAAGCCCATCCCCTGGATCCAACTTCTCAGAAACCCGGGCCCCATATCCTGCTCCGACCCGCTCGCCAGTCCCCTCCCCAGCTACCCCTCTGACCTGCTCATCTGTCCCGTCAGCAGCCAGTAGCAGCGCCTCGGGCCTAACGCTTCTCTCCTCTCCTACGCGCTGGGTAGCGCGTGCCATAGCGTCACCCCTAACCTCCTCTCTGTAGTTTCTCTTCAACCTGCTTCCAGAGACCGACTTCCTCATCTCCGGCCTCACTTCCCACCATAGATATAGTGAGTAGCAAACCTCCTCCACCACGATGTTTACCATGCTCGGCAACCCTCCATTCTTCCTCTTAACAAGGATTCGAGCCCCTTCCAAGTCCACCATCTTCTCCGTCAGGGGATCCATGGCTACAAACCCTCCACATTTGTCCCCCACTTTCCGCAAAATGGACGGATCCCATAACGAAACTGGAAGCCCTAAAATCTTTACCCACACGTCCTTCCTGCTCCCACCTTCGTCTTCGCAACCACAACTAGGTCGCCATCGTTCCAGCCCTAACTGGACGCCTCCCACCCGCCTGCTTCCAGAGGCAAGGACCCGCTCGGCTTCACCCACATGCTGAAATTCCAACAGGAATCTACCCATTCCCATCCTTGCCAGCCCTAAATTACCCTTCAACCCCCATGTCCTCGCCATTAACCAGCCGAACCTCTTCATATCCATGCCATTTGCTACGCTAGGGCTCCAGCTACCCACGAGACAATGCTCCAGTTTGCGCAGGTTGTCCCTGATTTCTTCTTCTCTTACTTCCACCCTTACCACTTCACCCCCCCTGCCCTCCGACCCCTTCACTACTTCTACAAACGACTTATTCATGCTTTTTTCCACCATGGCCCTATCCTCCTGCTTCTTCTCTTTGACGCCATTATTTCCTGCCACCTTCTTTAGCATCTCCGCCATAAGCTTCCACCCCCCTCTCTCGCCTCTGCCTTTTGGGATGAAGATATTATACCTCCTCTTCTCCTTATCAACCACCCCCAATCTAATAAACATACTGCTTTATTCTCGCCCCGCACCAGGCGAATAGATCTCTCCATTTTCCCTCCACCCCTTTTCCCATTCTCCCTTATCCTCTGCCTTAAGGGCACTGATTAGGCTATCCGGAGAGCTTCTACACTCAACGGTCCAAGCGGACCCAAGAAGAACCCTCCCTTTAATCTCTCAATAACCTTGGGGCTGCCCTGTTTCTCCTCCACCCCGATCTCGAAGAACTTTGAATCACACCCAATTCCCTCTTTTTTTTTTTTCCTACTCGCTTTTTCTTTTCGAAAACTCACCCTCATGGGTCCTCACTCTCTCGCTCCATTATTTTTCTCTGCTATTTAAAACTGTCTATATTCCGTTGATTCAGAAATTTATAAGCTACAAAGTTGGCATGGGAACCCAGAATTCATGCAAAGGACTGTATTAACAAACCTTTGATAGGTCTATTGGAACATCAAGATAGTTTGATCTAGAAAATTTTGCATTGGGTTTGGATCCAGAAGCTCCACAAGCACTTGCTGAGTCACGGATGTCCTTTCAATCCAAATAATATGCTGTAAGATAAAAATGCAATTGCGCGAATAACGTAAAAAGGAAAATAAGACAAAAAAAGAACATTATGGAAAAGAGGATGACTCCTAGAACATTCTGACCACAACCCTATCATGGTCTTAGTTTGGATTGACGGGCTTGAACGCAGCTTCCGCCTTGCAAAGGATTGAGCACTGACCAATTGAACTACAATCCCACATAAATAAGGTCACAACTGTCAATATAGGTAACAAACAAGTTTGTACAAATAACACTTACTCAATCTTTATAATAACAAATACTTAAGTTTAATTTCATATATTGAATGACATACAATTCTTTTGTAAGTACACTTATAAATCAAGTATCTTCAAATCAACATAAATATGTTCATAATCCATGCATCGGGAAAAATGATTCATATTAAGGCAGAAGAAAAAAGAAATATCAGTTACTAATTAGATGTCAACCCACATCCCACATCATATTATTTCATGTAGAAACAAAAGAAATGATCAGCGCTATAAACCATAATGAATTCCAAAAATCATGAAACTGACTTGACATGGAAACAAATAGGTCTCTATTAAAAAAACCTGAAGAATATAAGTAAGATCTCAAGGCTATGCCCCACACTATAATGACAACAATTACAAATTGAAGGGATTTGCACTATTACAAATTTAAGCGATTTCCATAGTGCATCCAGCTTATACTACTTAAGAAATAGCAGAAACCAAAAGAATTATTAGCCCAAAAGCCATATTATTCAAATCATGAAAATGTTATCATGACTTGGCATGGAACAAATAGTCCCTATTCAAAACCTACAAATATAAGTAAATCTCAAGGCTATGGCCCACACCATAACGACAACAATTACAAATTGAAGGGATTTGCACTATTACAAATCGAAGCGATATCCATAGTGCATCCAACTTTATACCTACTAATAGAAATACAGAAACCAAAAGAAATATCATTCAAAAACCATAATGAATTCACAAATACAAAATGCTTCATGATTGGCTGGAACAAATAAGTCCCATGCAATATATAGTGTTAGGAGCCTCTTCCCCAAATTGATATAGGATATCACAACATCTCTCCAGCTTGGTTTTCCATTTTAGTTAATGGAACTAAAAATGTTGGTGGTAGCCATTGTCTAGCATCTACAACCGAAGACAAGTCTTGATAGTAGCCAAAAACCACGTCACAAAGTACATACAAGTTGGTTTGAAACTTTTTCATTAAACAAAGTGACATCGCCTTGAAAATATTACAAGACAAACGATGAAATAAAGTTATTTGAGAAATCAAAATGAAAAGCACCTTCAGATATCCCACATGTTGTTGCAACAACAACTAGTACCAGAATGACTAGGTAGAATACAGTGACAATCTCCTTGTTCTTTAAAAACGTGCTAATGCAACAAGAGGTATACCCTTATGGGAGATCAAATCAAAGGAAGTGTATAAAATCAAATGGTAGAGATTTACAGTATCTTGTTTTAACAATGAATGCAGTTTTCGACTGGCTAGAAAGCAAATTGAGGATGATTTTTTTAACAAGAAGAATTACAGCAAAAACCTTTTGGATATAGCCAATGATATTGCATCTATGTGTGCATGATGTCCAAAGACATAGACCAATGACAAACAATATATGTACCCTTAGAGCAGAATTTAAAAAAAAAATGAAATTCAAATTTGAAATATCACTATGGCAAAAATAATAATAATAATATTTTTACCTTTGTAAAGGACAATGAAAAATTACATCTAACCTAGAATTTTCAATGAAGTATGTTTCCAATACGAGTATATTAGGAAATAAAATCAGTTCAAACATACACAATGTTAAAAGAAATGCAAGGAGCCCTCACATTATATCTTATAATGAATAAGTGTAAAAACTTGACATGATAAAAAGATGCATATTAGAACATGATAGAATGAAAATAGAATGAAATAATAGGCATAAAGAACACCTGAGACTACCACTAGAACCTATCTGGAACCTAATTTTCCAAAGATATCTGGAAGAAAAATTACTTACAATATTCATTTAAACATTAGACATACAAATTTAATTCTTATTCTACAAAGCTTGATTGGATAAGGTTGTA
>JBAPGN010002977.1:0-39956 GCA_037355405.1 Vitis amurensis
AATGAAAGATAGGTGTAGACCCCTCTTGGACCGAGGGATTTTTCTCACACTCGAGAAGAGCTGGCAGCTTGTTTTTGGAGTGGGGGCCGATTTTCGGAAAAGCCAAGCTGCATGGGACGCATGGGCGAGGAGACCACCACCTTGCCACAGTGGTGGTTAGGACAACGACATATTTGTTGAACCGAGAATAGTGAAACTAGTAGCAGATGTGAGAGCTGAAGAGAAAAATATGGGAGTAGATGGGACGAGAAGTGAAAGAAAAGCAGAGAGCTAGTGGAAGTTAAGAAGGAAGCAAAATAAACCAAGTTGCAAAATGAGGAAAAATGGGAAGATTTTATGGGATGAGAAGAGAAAAAACGGGCAGTAGCTGGACCGAGAGGAAAATGTGAAGAGCAACCAGCTATGAAGGGACGGGGAAGCTAAAAAAAAAAAACAAAGCAAGAGGGTGAGTCGGGTAAGGAAGAGAATAAAAAGTTAGGAGGGGAGAACGAAAAATAGCTGGAGAGAGATGTGAGAGCGGAGCAGGGGAACGGGTGGGAAACTTATAGGAGGAAAAATAGAGAAGAGGGGTCCGAAATGGAGTAGCAGCACAGGTATGTTTTCGATAACCTGTCTGTTCTTTCTTTTTCACATGGTTCGATTATTTTTTTGTGTATACCAGTATTCTATTTTGATGGCTAAATGTGAGCATTGGAAGCTTTTGGTATATTTTTATTGAATGTTTGTCGACATGCATTTTATGCTTGATTCTTAACCCATTTCCTTCACTCACCGAACCCATCACCATATCAAACCACCTTCAGCTTATCCTCCACCCATTCCCCGATCACCACAGCCGCTCCTAACTCCCCTTTTCTCCACCATAGTCATTCATTTTTCGTTCAAGTGCCGACGAGATCCATTATGCCATAAATCACCACCACAAATTGCTTCCATTTTATTTTTTTTAGTGTCTTTGGGTGTAACAAAGGCCATCATTTTTCGTCGGACTATCATCTTATCGACGACCACCGCTTCACTGCTATCATCACTGACACTCTAGTGTACTTGGCTGCTGCCGCTCCCCCTCTCGTCACTATTCAGCGATCCGGAACGTAGAGAATATGAAAATGCTAACAAGGCCTTCTTTTTCTCCTGGCTCCGAGGTTGTTAACTTAAAGTCGTGAGAAAGATACCGATTTGCCTGTGCAAATTATATTTTGTACATAGAGGAACCCCATTGCTAAATGACTTTTTTCCCTCACCTGAGAAGCCTGATGAAAGGTAATATAATTGTTATTGGAAATGTGCTTTATGATCTGAATGACTGGTTGGAAGCACTTGAGGTAGACATGATTTTCTTGGGCATACCAGCAACCCACTCAAAAATGGAGATGAGGAACTTCAACTGATTCAACCAAAACCTTATAATCTGCAAGAATTATGGGAAATTGGGCCATGAAGAAGATATTAGACAGTTTCTTAAGGCTTTAGGTCATGGCCTTGTGACGGGATTGCAATTACCAAGCGAAACTATTTCAGGTTTGACTGTGAGAAATGGTTTGACCATGTCAGCTCCAAGGAAGTTGGTTCAACCTCATCCAATAGCTTGCCACCTAACCATTCCATCCCAGGCCCACGCTCGTGCATGGCCACCTTTGGCATGCAATCTCCCCACAACATTTCATCATTTTTAATTCTTCATATTTTAATATCAAAGTTTAATTTTACAAATTTTCAATCTTTAAATTTAATTTCCAAAACTTTTATTTTCAAATAGTTGTCCAAAATTCCGATTTTCAAATATTTTTCGAAACTTCAATTCCTTAATTTGATTTTCAAAACTCTAATTTATTTCAAATTTAATTTTCAAAACTCCAATTCCTAAATTTAGTTTTCCAAACTCCAATTCTTAAATATTTTTCAAATTTTCAATTTATTTCAAATTTAATTTCCAAAACTCCAATTCTTAAAACTAATTTTCCAAACTCCAATTCTCAAATAATTTTTAAAATTCCGATTTCTTTCAAATTTAATTCCCAAAACTCCAATTCTTAAATTTAATTTTCAAAACTCCAATTCTCAAATAATTTTTAAAATTCCAAATTCTCTCAAATTTAATTCCCAAAATTCCAATTCTCAAATTTAATTTTCAAAACTCCAATTTTCAAATAATTTTCGAAACTCTATTTTCTTTCAAATTTAATTTCCAAAACTCCAATTCTTAATTTAAACTTTCAAAACTCCAATTCTCAAATAATTTTCAAAATTCCAATTCTTAAATTTAATTTGCAAAACTTCAATTTTCAAATAATTTCCGAGACTTCAATCTTCAAATAAATTTCAAAACTCTAGTTTTCTTTCAAATAATTTTAATTTCACTCAAGTTTTCAAATATTTTTTAATTCTACCACTTTTCATCCTCTATTAGGGTTTTAGGTCACTAAGAATTCTTTTTTTTTTTTTAATAAACTTGCTACCTTTCTTTTTAGGTAAGCATTTTGCTCAAAATTTCTTTGATTTTAAAATAATTTTTCATTTTCCTTAATTTTTAATAAGCATGAATGAATTTTCGTAACTTCGTAAACAATGGAATTTATGAGATTAATTCATGCAAAATCAATTGGGCTTTGGTGGGAGCCCTACAGATGAACTTCCTTTTCCGAGTGTCAACTGTTATGCTTAATGAATATTGTTTGATATTTGTTCTTGCTTTTTGATATGTATGCGATAATTTTTGTATCCGAGCTAATCTTGTTTCCATGATAACGCACTATTACTTGCTGCTAAGGTATGCACCCACTTCTATTTCATTTATTCATTCACTCTCACTCTTACTTTGTTTATTTATTCGTTATCATTACTTGCTTTTGATCTATGATCATTTTGGCATCCATCGATCTCCTAGTTAATTGTCATGTTTGTCTCACCTTATTTCACCTTATTTAGTAGAGACTCATTTCTAATGGGCTTAGAAGAGTGTTATGGTCTTTACCGTACCTTCCCGATAAGTAACTTGACCCCGAACCTAAGTTTAGTTTTTCATAGACTGTTTTTTCCAAATAAGGAGTCACACTTAGAGTTTTATTTCTTATGTTGTTTTTTCCTTTAAAAATAAAATAAAAACAAGTGGCGGCTCCAAGTCTTTTATAAAAACCATATTTTTCACAAAAAAAAAAAAAAAACCATCGAGTGGAACGCATAGTGCGAAATGCGGGGTCCATAAATAGGTTGGGATAAGAAGAAAAAATTAATAATAAATATAAGTATTAAATACATTTTATTTATTTTTTCGAAACACACTCAACTATGATTTAACATACTTTAAATTTGTTACATAAAAAAAAAAAAAAAAAAAAAAAAAAAAAAATCCTAGTTTGTGGGACAACTTCAAACAAATCCTAACCATTCTTATCTTAATTCTAAATCCGGAATTGGAAAAACATTTTACGATGATCTCCTACCATAATTAAACTTCTCTCCACACGTATTAAAAATAAACCAAAATCAATGATTAAGATTGATAACATGTCGGTGGATCATAGAGCACTTCATTAAAACCAAATATAAGATAAGATAAATGGTAGGATATATTATCCATTTTATTTTTAAATCCATTTTGCATGAGATATGTTAACCTCATAGTAAGATATGAGATATATATATATATATATATATATCCTATATATAATAAATATATTTTTTAATTTTTAAAATACTAATTTTATAAAATAATTATTTTATTATAAATTGAATTTATGATTAAAAAAGAAAAACTAAAAAAAAAATTTACAAAATAATATTAATATATGATTATGGACCCCGCATTTCGGCTCATGCGTTTCCCACTCGATGGCGAGCTTGACTTTAATTTGAAAAATGATTTTTATTGATTAAGAAAATGATTTGGAGTCGCCACTTATTTTTGTTTTATTTTTAAAAGGGTAAACAAAATAAGAAAGAAAACCCTAAGTGCGACTCCTTATTTTGGAAAATGTGATATATGAAAAACCGGATCGGGCTCGAGGGTCAGGTTACTTATCGGGAAGGTACGGTAAAAGACCATAGCACCCCTCTAAGTCCTTAAAGTCGGGTCTCTACTAATAAAATGAAGCTGACGTGGCAATCGACGAGTAAATCAATGAATATCCGGAATTGTCAAGCACACATAAGAGTCGAGACATGCATAGACAACGATTAGAGGGAAAATGGGTACATACTTGGGCAACGAGCCGCCATGCGCTATCAATAGAAGGGGTTAATTCACAATTTAGGAATAATTGCATGTATGACAGAGAGTAGGGTAAATCAATCATGTATGATAATCAAAGCAAGTGATCAATCAATCAATCATAAAGTCACCCATGTTGGACCCCCGCCAAAGCCCGTTTATTTAGCATGACTTAATGTCACAGATTCCATTATTCTGGAATTATGAAAAATTCGTACATGCTTACTAAAACCAAAAGGAGCAGAAGATCGTTTGAAAGCCAGAGCGGAATTAAAACTATTTGGGAGAAAATTAGATTTTTGAATTTTAATTGAAAAATTGGAATCTCGAAAATCACTGGAAAATTGGAGTTTTAGAGTTTATTTAGAGATCAGACTTTTAGAGATTGAATGTGAGAATGAGAATTTTTAGAAATTGAATTTGAAAGATGTTGGAATTTTGAAAATGATTTGAGGGTTCGGGATCTTAAAGAAATATTAAGTTGCGAAAATTGGAACTTTGGGAGTTAAATTTTGAAAGAAATCAGAATCGTAAGTTGTTTGAGAAGTAGAAATTATGAAAGTTGATTTATGAAAATTGGAAATCTCGAAAATCATTTGAAGGCGGACCTTTTAGAAATAAACAAATAAAATGGTAATAAAAATAATGATGATAACAAATGAGTAACTGGGTAAATACGATAATCGGAATATTAGGAACTGAAAATTAAGTACGGAGATAGGACACTTGGAATTTTAGATAGCTAAATTTAGAAATCGGAAATTTGAAAAATTAGACTTTAATGATTGAGATTTTTAAGAGAAATAAATAGGTAAATATGGAATAATGTTATTAATTAATCAAAACGATATTTGGACGGATGAAAAGTGAATAGTGAGATTTGTGGGATTGAAAATTAAATTGGAAAATCGGATTTTGACAAAAGTGATATTTGAACGGATGAAAGTGAACGGTGTAATTTTGAAAATTAAGTTTGAAAGTCGGATCTTTGAATAATTGAACTCTAATTATTGGAATTTTTAGAAGGAAAAAAATAAGTAAACGTGGAATTTATAATAATGATAACAAAGATGATATTTAAATGAATTAAAAGTGAATGGTGGAATTTCTGAGTCTAAAGGTTAAATTTGGAAATCCGGTTTAGAAGAGTTGAATTCTAATGATTAAAATAAATAAATAAATATGGAATGATGATACTAATTAACAAAAATAATGTTTAAACGAATAAATAAAAAAAAGAATAGTTGAATTTTTCTAATTGAAAATTTGAATTAGGGTGTTGGATTTTTGAAGGATTAGACTTTGAATAAATAGGTAGATATGAGATTATATTACTAATTAACGAGAATAATATTTAGGCGAATAAAGATGAATAATATAATTTTTTGGATTGAAATTTTAATTAAGATATGGGGTTTTCGAAAGATTGGACTTTGAATAGATATGGAATAATGATTCTGATTGATGAAAATAAGATTTAAACGAATATTTGAATAATTAAATTAAGACAGGAGATTATTTGAAGGATTAGGCTTTAAATAACTAGATAACTATGGGATAATAATTCTAATAAATGAAAATAAGATTTAGTGGAATTGTAGAGTTTTTAGGATTTGAAATATTAAATTAAAACATGGAATTTTTGAAGGATTAAACTTTAAATAACTAGATAAATACGAGATCATAATTCTAATTGACGAAAATAAGATTTAAACGAATTAGTGAGAGATTAAATGAAGATAGGGGATTTTTGAAGGATTAGACTAGATAAATATAGGATGATAACTCTATTTGATGAAAATAAGATTTAAACGAATATTTGAATGATTAAATTAAGACAGGGGATTTTTGAAGGATTAGACTAGATAAATATGGAATATTGATTTTATTTGACGGAAATGAGATTTAGATGAATATTCAAAGAATTAAATTAAAGCATGGGATTTTTGAAAGGTTAGACCTTAAATAACTAGGCAAGTATGGGATTATAATTCTATTTTGATGAAAATAAGATTTAAACGAATTATTGAAAAATTAGATTAGGATATGGGATTTTCGAAGGATTAGAATTTTAACTTTAATAAATGAAATTTTTAAAAGATGATGAATAGATACATGCGAAATAATGATAATACTCATCGACAAACACGGTATTTAAACAAACGAAATTGAATAGTGTAAATTCCGAGATTGAAAATTAAATTTGGGATGTTGAATTTTTGAAGAATTAGAATTAGGTTTTAACGAATGAGATTTTTAAAAAGGTGATAAATAGATTCATACGAAATAATAATAATAATTAATAATCATAATGTTTAAGTTAGTGAAATTGAATAGTATAAATTTCGAAGTAAAAACATAATTAATAATTTGTAAGTTTGAGCTAACTAAATTGGTGAAGATAAAAAAAAAATAAAAAATGAAAATGCATGGATAAGTTAATATCTTACTAAAATTAAAGATTTAAAACTTGTTAGGACATGAGGTAGCTACATGGGCTCACTTATCATGGACTTGGGCTGGGCTCCAAAACAAGCCCATATCTGATACTATGGGCAAGCCCAATAGGCTGACTAGATCCCAAACTTGGGCTTGGTGCTCCAACCCAAGCCCAAGGCACCCACCTTTTCAACACAGCCCATTCATTTAAGAGAATATTGCCTTCCATCAACAATGCCAGGGCTCGGCTTCTTCTCAAGCCCAAGGTCCATCATGGGCAAGCCCAAGCCCGTCACCAACACAAACTCCATCACAACCCAAGGCATCCCTCTCCATCTGGGCAGCTCCTTCAGGCGAGGCCTCCACCAGTAGTGACGTAGAGGAGACGGGAAGGGATGGCAACTTTAAGGGCGGCGCCGAGACGGTGGAGATATATGGCTCTCGAAGCCACGACACCAACAGGTGGATGACGGGTTTGATGGATGCTCGGAAAGGATACGGGATGTCGTTGATGAATCAAACGATGAGAGGTGATGGGAGAAATGGCATGTGGAGGGGCGTGATGGCAGCCAGGGGTGCATGATCCTCGCATGCATGGAGAGTGATGAAAGGTGCATAGCGTTGAGCATGTTGGGATGGTAACGGTGGGTATTATTGATAGAAGATGGGTCTGATATTAGCATGAAGATGATGGTCAGTGGGTATGAAAAACGAGGAAGAGAGGGGATCAATTTGAGCGAGATGAGGGGTTAATGAGCATAGAAAGATGGCCACGGGTATGGGTTTGGTGTGCATGATGATTGATGGATGGGTATGGAGGTTGGAATGGATGTGGCTAACAGATTCGGTTGGGTATGAGGCATGAGAAAATGGACGTGATGATGGAAATGAGGAGACTTGCAGCATGGAGAAATGAAAAGGGTAGGTTATGGAAATGGAGATTCAAAGGTATCACTCAAACACACAAAGGAGAGCAAAAGAAGAATTAGTTCATTCTATATCCAATTTCATATGAAGAACATGTGAGATTTCAATTTATATATTCAATGATCATACAGGATCGTATGTTGAATCACATGAAGAAACTATGCCATGATTACTATTAAAAATTGTACCAACCTGAATCCATGTGTGAATTTGAAGACGGTACGGATCTTCTAAGGCTGATGGAGGGCACCACCTTTCTCTTGATTCTCTCAGGCAATGGGAGCGGGAGAGAGAGCGGTTCAGTTCTTTCAAAAGATGTGATGATCCAAAAGACACAAGCCGAAGCCCTTTTATACCCTCCTGCCTTAGGGACCATACCAATTGGTTATTGGGCCTCACGGGCCTTAGGCCCATCATCTAAAGCCCGTGATTGCATTGGGCTCTACACATAAGGTGGCCCATACTCTTAAAACGAACATTAAATCAAATGTCTATAATTCGAATAGCTTAATCATGAATCATTGATTAAGAATGTGTGAGTCCATATCTTAACAATCTCCCACTTGGACCACACATGTTACCAAACAATGTTCATGATGGTACTTTATCGAGCTCATCTTGCTATTCTATCTTAATATCCTTAAACAATCCGATCTACTAATTAAGTTAACATAGGATTAAAACGGCCTTCGTTAATTATAATTATAACTAGACCCAACAATGATCACAATATTAACAAAATTAGCAATATGGATCAAGTATGGATGTGTACCATGGAAATTACATAGAATGTGATATTTAATATGTCTATTTCCAATTGGTCCTACTTTATGACTAAAAATAATCAAATTCTACTTTCAACACTTGATGCTAAACTGCTTCTGAAAGTCATCATTTCAATTCAGAGTGTTCAAATATAATAGTCTTTAAAATCAAGGTCTGTACAGATAACACAACATAATATCACATCAAGAGAATAAACACAAAATCTAAATACAAACTCCCACTATACTGGCACATCATCAATGTGTACAACACCCATATGTGTAACGTGCTCATGATATACTTTGGGTGGCAAACCCTTAGTGAGCGGATCCGCAATCATGGAGTTTGTGCTTATGTGTTCAATCGATACTTGAAGACTCTGAACTCTTTCTTTCACAACCAAGAACTTGATGTCAATGTGTTTGGACTTTGACGAACTTCGGTTGTTCTTAGAATATAATTCTGCGCCCTTATTATCATAGTTGATTCTCAATGGTTTCTCAATCCCATCAACTATTCGTAACTGAGTGACAAAATTCCGCAGCCATATCCCATGGTTTGATGCTTCGTAGCAGGCTATGAATTCTGCCTCCATGGTGGAAGAAGCAATAAGTGTTTGTTTAACACTTTTCCATGAAACTGCTCCTCCAGCTAACATGAAGATGTAGCCTGAAGTGGATCTCCTACTGTCAAGACATCCTGCGAAATCGGAGTCCGAATATCCCACGATCTCTAAGTGACTTGATCTACGGTATGTGAGCATGTAATCTTTAGTTCTTTGTAAATACCGCATAACCTGTTTTGCCTTTTTCCAATGATCCATACCTGGGTTACTTAAATATCTGCCTAACATTCCAACAATGTACGCAATATCCGGACGCGTACAAACTTGTGCATACATGAGACTTCCTACTGCCGAGGCATAGGGAAATCTCTCCATATCTTTCTTCTCAAGTTCATTTTTCGGACATTGGTGCAAACTAAACTTATCGCCTTTTGCTACAGGCGTGTCTCCTGGTGCACAATTGCTCATGCCAAATCTACTCAACACCTTATCGATGTAGGCCTTTTGTGATAACCCAAGTATACTTTCTTGAACGATCCCTATGGATCTATATACCCAGCACAAAAGATGCATTACCAAGATCCTTCATGTCAAATTTGCTAGACAGAAATCGCTTGGTTTCATGCAAAAGTCCCACATCACTACTTGCAAGTAGAATATCATCAACATATAACACCAAGATAATAAATTTGCTCCCACTGAACTTGAGGTATATGCATTGATCAACGGTGTTCTCCTTAAAACCAAATGAAGTAATCACCTGATCAAACTTTCGGTACCATTGTCGGGATGCTTGCTTTAAACCATATATGGACCTTTTTAATCTGCATACAAGTTGCTTTGAATCATTAGACTCAAAGTTCTCCGGCTGCACCATGTATATTGTCTCATCAATGTTGCCATTAAGAAACGCAGTTTTAACGTCCATTTGATGTAGCTCTAAATCATAATGAGCTACAAGTGCCATGATGATTCTAAAGGAGTCCTTTGATGAAACCGGTGAAAAGGTCTCCTTATAATCAATGCCTTTCTTTTGAGTGAAACCTTTTGCAACTAGGCGTGCCTTATACCTAACAATATTGCCTTTTGAATCCCGTTTGGTTTTAAAAATCCATTTACAACCAATCGGTTTTACACCTTTAGGCAACTCTACTAGGTCCCAAACACCATTGTCTTTCATTGATTTCATCTCATCCTTCATGGCTTCTATCCACTTTTCAGAATCAGAACTTTGTTTGACTTGACTTACTGAAATTGGATCGTCTTCCAGACCCATGTCAAAATCATGTTCTTGGAGATATACAACATAATCATCTGAAATTGTACTTCTCCTTTCTCTAGTGGATCTCCTTAGTGGCACTTGTACTTGAGGTTCTTGAGGTTGTTGAGTTACCTCTTGATGAACTTGAATCGGTTCCATAACTTGAGCAGGAGGAATCTCAGGTGTGTCTTGAATCCCTGTTATCGACTGTACATTCTGAATAGTGTCATCAAACATAATATGACCATGTCCAGTCGTAATAATAGGAATATTAATTAATAATAGGAATATTAACAGATTCCTCTTCAAAGACCACCTTTCTTAATGGCTCTCTCCCACTTAACTCAACATCCTCAATGAACTTAGCATTGCCCGTTTCAAAGAAAGATTTAGTTGAGGGATCATAAAATTTGAAACCTCTCGACCTTTCAGAATACCCAACAAAGTAGCAGCTCACTGTTCTGGAGTCCAATTTCTTTTCATTTGGCTTGTAAGGCCTAGCTTCAGCTGGACAACCCCAGACGTGCAAGTGCCTAATACTAGGTTTCTTGCTAGTCCATAACTCATATGGGGTTTTGGGTACTGCTTTGCTCGGTACTCTATTCAAAATATAAACTGCAGTTTTAATGGCTTCGCCCCAAAGTGATTCTGGTAAGGTGGAATGACTGACGAGCAATCTACGTTTGTGATCTCGTATCATATCCTTAAGAGTACGGTTTCGCCTCTCTGCTACACCATTTTGGCTCGGAGTCCCTGGCATGGTGTATTGAGGAACGATACCACACTCCATCAAATATTTGGCGAATGGCCCTAGACGTTGTTCTCCGGATCCGTCATATCTACCATAATATTCACCTCCACGGTCAGATCTGACGGCTTTTATTTTCTTGCTTAGTTGGTTCTCAACTTCAGCTTTGAAATTCTTGAACACATCCAATGACTGAGATTTTTCATGAATCAAATAAAGATAGCCATAACGCGAGTAATCGTCAATGAAAATGATAAAATATTGTTGTCCATTCCATGAAGGGGTAGGAAATGGACCACAAATGTCTGTATGTATCAATTCCAAGACATCACTGCACCTATTGACATTCTTTTTCTTCATATTTGTTTGTTTTCCTTTAATGCACTCTATACAGACTTGAAAGTCTGAGAAATCAAGTGGATCGAGAATTCCATCTGACACAAGTCTTTGTATTCGTTGATTTGAAATATGACCCAAACGCTTGTGCCATAACATTGATGAATTCTCATTCATTAATTTTCACTTAATGCCATAATTACTTGAATGCAAGGTTTCATTTCCATTAGTGGCCTTTATGTTCAATTTATATAGTTTGTCTGTTAGACTACCTGTACCGAAAATATTTGAATTTAGATAAAGACTAACCATTCCATTTCCAAATGAACAACAATATCCAAATTTGTCCAAACATGAAACAAAAATTAAATTTCGTCTAAACGACGGTACTACAAAAGTCTCTTCCAAATCCAATGTACATCCAGAGTCTAACTATAATCTGAAAAGACCAATAGCCTTGACTGCAGCCTTGTTGCCATTTCCCACATAGATGTATCTTTCACCATCAGTTGGCATTCGGCTCCTTAGGCAACCCTGCATAGTGACACTTATGTGAGTAGTTGCACCCGTATCTATCCACCAAGTGTCAGTAGGCACTACAGCTAAATTAATTTCTGAACAAACAAAGTTGAGAAGTGTACCTTTCTTTTCACGCTAAGCAGCGTATTTGGTACATGTCTTCTTCATATGACCAGCCTTCTTGCAAAAGAAACAAGTGATCTCCTTATCTTGTTTCTTTTGCTCCTTTTGCTTTGATGTCCCAGAAACTGCAATTTGTTTTCCTTTATTGTCCCTCTTTCTTTTCTTGTTGGTACCAAATCCCTGAGATGTGGAAGCCAAGTGAGCACTTTCTATCTTTTCTTGCTTCAATCTCTATTCCTCTTGCACACATTGAGCAATAAGCTCATTCAAAGTCCATTTTTCCTTTTGTGTATTGTAACTGATTTTGAATGGACTGAATTGTGTAGGTAGAGAGATCAAGACCAAGTGCACGAGTATGTCTTCCGACAACTCTAACTTTAGTGCCTTGAGTCTCGTCACAAGATTAGACATTTCCATAATGTACTCCCTGATATTCTCTTTCCCTTTATACCGCATAGAGACAAGCTTACTAAGAATAGTGCTTGTCTCAACCTTTTCGTTTGAGCGAATCAGTTTGCTATCTGGTCCAAGAATGCCTTGGCTTGGGTTTCCTCAGGTATTGCACCCCTTATTGCTTCTGGAATTGAGTGCTTCATAATCATTAGACTCATGCGATTGGATCGCTCCCATTTTTCCATAGTAGACCTTTGCTCAGCAGTGCTGGCACTAGTAAGATCTGAAGGGCGATCCTCCCTTAATGCAAAGTCTAAATCCATGCACCCGAGCACAATTATAACGTGCTCTTTCCATTTCTTGAAGTTTGTGCCATTAAGCACAGGAATGTTATTAACATTTGCAGATATAGAAGATGCTGAATTCATAATAATAAAGCTCACAATTAGTCACATAAGCATCATACATACATGAATAAATATACATCATGCAAGATACCTAGCACAAACATTAATATTCAGTCTTTGGACAAAAATATTAACTTGTAATTGGTATCCTTATACAAAATTAATTCATAAATATTGACAATAAAATCAAACACAATATGTCTGTCTTTGGACTAATATATCAATGCAAGATAAACATTATATATCACATATTTATGACTACTTTATCTATTATTATTTTAAAATAATCTTCCTTTGGGCCGATTATTTTAAATAACAATAATATGTTTACATATTATAAAATAAATAAATTATATAATACAAGTCACTTTGGCAACCGACATACACAATTCATTTATTTTAAAATATAAAACACAAATGTAATAAGAAATGGTAAATTCTCTATATTTAACATGGTATAGAGGAGAATACAAAAATTTATCAAAATCATGATCATTTATGGTATAAAATCATATATAAACACAAAGTTCCCATAGCTTAGCTGGTTGAGCACAAGGCTTCCAACCATGTGGTCGTGGGTTCGACTCCCCTTTAGTCTGCCCTCTATATATATACCTCTTTTTTTTTTTTTTAATATAAAAAACGCCATTCATGGCGTTGGCAGCCTCCAACATGCGCTTATCATGGGAAATTGACGCCAAACGACGTCGTTTTTTTTTTTTTTTTTTTTGGTTCACTGCAGCCTAAACGACCCAAGGTGGTTTGCAGCCACAGCACCGGCACAGCGGCATTGTCAGTGACGCCGGAAGCGGCGTCGCGGCGGCACAAGGCCAGCGCGCCTCCATGGCGCTCCAGCGCCGGAAGCGGCGTCGTCAGTGACGCCGGTAGCGGCCGCGCTCTAGCGCGCCTCCAATGGCGCTGTAGTGGCGCCCCTCAACGGCGCTACAGTGACGCTGCCTGAACCGCGCCTCAATGGCGATGCAGGCGCTGCCTGAACCGCGCGCATAGGCCGCGCGCACAGGCTGCGCCCCAGGCTGGCGACACCTGCCCCCTCAACCGCGCGCACCAGTGGCGCACATCAGCCGTGCGCACCAGTGATACCGTCAAAGGCGCTGGAATGGCGCCCTGAAACGCGCCTTAACGGTGCCTTGAGTGGCGCGCTCCAGCACCTCCAACGAAAATTGCGTTGGAGTGGGGCCTTAAACGGCGCTTTAATGGCGCCGAAGTGGCGCCTCAAGCGCGCCCTGAACGGCGCCTCCATTGGCGCCTGAACCACACTTCCGATGGTGCTGCAAATGACGCTGGTATCGCGTCTGAATTCAAGCCAGTACAATTATTATTGCCCTAACATGCTATTTCTCATTGATCCAACAAAGACTCTGATACCAATTGTGAGATTTCAATTTATATATTCAATGATCATACAGGATCGTATGTTGACTCACATGAAGAAACTATGCCATGATTACTATTAAAAATTGTACCAACCTGAATCCATGTGTGAATTTGAAGACGGTACGGATCTTCTAAGGCTGATGGAGGGCACCACCTTTCTCTTGATTCTCTCAGGCAATGGGAGCGGGAGAGAGAGCGGTTCAAGTTCTTTCAAAAGATGTGATTATCCAAAAGACACAAGCCGAAGCCCTTTTATACCCTCCTGCCTTAGGGACCATACCCATTGGTTATTGGGCCTCACGGGCCTTAGGCCCATCATCTAAAGCCCGTGATTGCATTGGGCTCTACACATAAGGTGGCCCATACTTTTAAAACGAACATTAAATCAAATGTCTATAATTCGAATAGCTTAATCATGAATCATTGATTAAGAATGTGTGAGTCCATATCTTAACAGAACAAGCAGCGGATATATTATAGCATAATAACCTCAACCCAAAAGATTTTAATGGCAATAAAAAAAAACAAGCAGCGGATATATTATAGCATAATAACCTCAACCCAAAAGATTTCAATGGCAATAAAAAAAATGAGGCTTAGCAGACGTACCTTAGAACGCTCCCTTTCCTTCTATGTTTTTTTCTTTTTGCTTTCACCTGGCCTTTCCTCTCAAGCCAACTTCCACCCCCCGGGCTGCTCCCCCCTCTGCCTTCAACCACCAGCATGGTTGGCCATCTCCCTACCATGTCCATCAGCTGGTCCCATGCGTAGGGAAAAGGGGGCCCCCACTTATCTCAGGTGCTGCCCAGCTCCACCAAAAAAATGCAATGAAAAAAATGAAGAGAAAACCCCCCTCAATTCTCCCCCCGGGCCCTCATCTTAATAGGGTCTACGATATATAAATTATTTTTATATATTAAATAACATAATATAAAAAAAAATTATTTGTAAAGTTCAAATAATTTAATCATGAATATTATTAAACATAAAAAAATTCAATTTTTTAAATTGAAAATATTTAAATGAGACATAATTTTTATTTTAAATATTGAAAATAATATAAATTTCATATTTTTTTATTCATTTCACAAATTAAATATAAATATAATATGATATATGATATCATTTGATATACATTTCTTATCCTATCCAATCCCATCAACCAAATGTAAAATTAAAACAAAGTATTGAAAATTCTATTTTTTTAAATTGAAAATATTTAAATGTGATATAATTTTTATTTTAAATATTGAAAATAATATAAAAATATCATATTTTTTTTATTAGTTTCACAAATTAAATATAAATATAATATGGTATAGGACATCATTTGGTATACATATCCTATCCTATCCCATCCCATCCCACCAACCAAATGTAAAATTAAAACGAAGTATTGAATTTAAATATAAAATCAAAATAAAGTTATGAACATTCAAATTCCCGTTAAATAAGGTAATTAAAACCTTAAATTAAATCTTATTGAAATAATTGATGGAATAGAAATTGAAGACAAATGAAAATATTGAATTTTCCATTATGTTTATGATAACAATTTCAGAAATGACTTCCATTAATCCTAATGGAAAAAAAAAAGATTAAATTATAATTTAAGTTGATTATGAATGTGAAAAAAAATTAAATTTTAAATTACCTTTTAGATTTGTAATGATAATTTTAGGAATGATTTTCATTGCCTAAAGTAATTAAAACCCCAACCAAATTAAAAGATTAAATTCTTATTTAAATTGATTATTAGTATTGATAAAGGTATTTTTAAAAATAAAAAGGGTGAAAAATAGTACTTATTACTTTTAAGTAGTATATATATATATATATATATTTTGTGTATCATTTACTTGTATCTTTATTTGTTAATTGTATCATTATTTATTGACCCAATTTTCATTATCATTTTGAATGGTCCAAATCATATTTTTAGGCACTAAAAATTTCCTATTATAACAATAACCATAACAATAATAATAATAATTATTATTATTATCGTAAAAAGTTGATTTTTGCGAAAAGGTTTGTGGCTAGCGGCCTAAGCGCGACTGGGCCTGAAACTTGGACGAGGGCCGGGGCTTCCTAACATTAATTCATAAACCCTCTTCTTCGTCGAGTTTCGACTTTCTGCAGCAGCCATGGCTTCCGTTCTATCAAAGAAGCAGAAAAAGAGGGAAAAATATACCCTCTCTGACCTCAAAACCCTAGGAAACCAGCTTCTCTCTTCCAGAGCCCACGTCAACAACCTCCCTCTCCTCCTCACCTTTGTCTCCCCATCATCACCTCCTCAGCACGTCCTTGAAACCATTCTCTCCCTCCAATCCTTCTTTACCATCGACCTCCCCTCAAAACCCTCCATCCACTCCAAAACCGACCCCGAATTAATCTACCGAACCTGGCTTCGCTCCAAGTTCGATGACTTCGTTAAATCTCTTATCGATATCCTCACATCTTCGACGTGCGAAGAAACCTTGAGAGTCAGTTAAATTTATTTATTTTTTCAACGATTATTTGCTTTTTTCTTTTGGTTTCTGACCTATTTTTCGGTTGAATAATTTGATTAGGAGGTTGTGCTGGATACGATAATGGAGTTGGTGAAACTGGGGAATAGCGGAAGGTTCAATTCTGCAGTATATCACAGATTTATTCATAGTATTGTGAGTTTTATTACTTTCATAATTGGGTTTATTTGTTTAGTTGGCCTTTTGTTCATTTATCGTTTTCAATTTCAGGTTTATCACAGATTTATTCTTAGTATTGTGAGTTCTATTACATGCATAATTGTGTTTATTCGTCTGTTGGCTTTTGTTTATTTTTCTTTTTCAATTTCAGGTTGGTTCTACAATGTCGGTTACTTTTTTGTTAGACTTGCTTGAATCCAAGTATTTCAAATATATTGACGTGCGGTATGATTGCAGTCTTACCTTTGGTGATCCATACCTCATTTTCTTTACTAGGAAGTACTTTGGTTGTCCCATATTTTGATGCAAAGATTTTGGCATCTAATAACTTATCTTACTATCATCATTTTGTGCCTAGTGCAGTTATTTTACCTACATTAGCCTGGAAAAAATTACAAAAACTTTGGAGGCAAAAGACATCTCTGGTACTTTTCCTGCCACATAGTTTTCTTTAGCATTTTCATATGTGGGTTTGGTGCTGCATTTGGTTTGTTGACTTGTTCTCTCCATTAGACAACAGAACGGCGAGTGCAGATGAGGATTCTAAAAGTCATTCAAAAGCAAGGTTAGTTAGTCTCTTTAATTTTCATTTTCATTTTCCTACTCAATGAGGGTTGATCTCCTTGTTTTCTTTTTCTTCACCTCAAGCTTAGGAGACCTTGTATGTGAAATAATTTTTACATTGGTACATTCTCCTCCATATTGCGCAATGTGTTGAGTTTTGGAACATTAATTACTTGAAGCTTTGTACTGCTTGCCTTGTGGTTTATTATTTATCGATATGTGCGTATGTGCAAGGTATCAAATATGAATTTTAAGACATCTTTCACTGCGTGCATATAAGGATGCCTGAGTGGGTGACAGTTGGGTGTTGGATGATATGTCTAGAGGGAGTTGGACACCTGGTTTTGGGAGAGTTTTAATTTTAATTTTGATTTTGATTTTATTTTTTTATTGTGAGTTAGAGGTGGTGGAGACATTCTTGTGGTCACTTATTCGTAGACAATTGGAAGCAATTTGAAGGATAAGTTATCATGGAAAGCTTCAATATTTTATGTGAAATCCTACTTTAAAGTTCTAGTTGCAGGTGGGGTGATTCCTTTCCCATCAAACAGATTTGGGGATCCAAAATTCATCCTAGGGATCTGTGTGTATATAGGTACACTCATGAGAGAGAATTCTAACATCGAATCAGCTGATGAAGCATGGTTGGACCATGGTAACAAATGTTGACTGTGCAGATATATGGACAAATCTGTCAATCACATGTTGACTCACTGTCGGTGAGCGTTTCGTTTATGGAGTCTAATTTTTAAATTTGTTTGGGGTTTCTTAGGTTCTTCCCCATTTGATAAAAAAAATTGTTGCTGGGATGTTATAGTGCCAAGAGGCACAAGGAAAGCATCTCTTGTGCTTATGTTGGATAATTTGGAAGGAAAAAAAAATGAAAGGAACTTCTAAGGTGGTGGATCAAAGCTAGTTGCTAGAAGTGTCTTTTTGAAAATTTTGTCATTCGGGGCTAAATGTATGTTTTTTGCTTGATTTTGTAGATAGCTAGGGCTCGACTTAGCCTGGTTATTCTTTTTGGTATCTCTCTCTCCCCGTTTTTTCCTGGTTTGTGATTGTCCTTGTATATTGTTTGTGTACTAGGAAATGCCTCTTCTTTTTGTTAGATGTTTTGTTAATAAATTTTATTTTTGCCCATCAACAAAAATTATATATCTACATATATAGCTTGGCATTTTACTGTTTCAGTTTTTAAAATTCAACTTTTTATTGTTTGGGCACCAATTGTTGAGTTTTTAAAATTCAACAATTGGTCTTAATAAGCTTTGTTGAGCTACAAACTTAAGTGTTGTTTGGAAAAGCTTCTTGAACATGGAAAGCAATATCAGACACAGTGTTTGATGATGTTTGAATAGAACTCTTGAATGTAGGCACCGCATTTTCCAATGTAATTTATCTACATTTTGGAAATGCATAAATACTCATGCTTTTCCTCAAAGATGATGTTGGACACATAGTTTCAGATAATTAAATTTTAAAAAAAATATCAATATCATCCTTATTTATGATAAAATCACTTTATTCAAACATAACATCAATTGTATAGAAAAAGTAATTTTGTCTATTTCTAGTTCTAATGCTAGAAGCGATTGAAAGCTATCCTAAACAGGCCGTTAGTTCATTAGAAAGAATAGTCCAAGGAAATATTACTTTTCATATTATGTCACTTTACAAATTCCTTTAACTAGTGTAGTGAGCACAATCATACTAGATTTTATCACTTGGTTTCAAAGGTGCAAGACAATGAAATTCACTAACCAATTTATTTGTTTATAAGTAGCGAAGCATAGGCAGCTGCAATTAGAGACTAAGACACGAATGGATCGACTTCTGCTTGCTGTTTATTATTGCTATGGAATGTTAATTCTCTTTTGCACATGGTTTTACATCTTGATCATGGTATCTTGGAGTTGGACCCAAAAAAGAAATCCAAGTTAGCAAGCTGTTCCATTGCATGCTTTGATGTCTATTAGAAGAAAAAAAATAGTGTTTAAACTCTTATCTACGTTTGTTTACTTTTTCTTTCCTTCCTTTTTCCTCATCCTCTGTCTGAGATTTTCCATGATCCAAACGAAGCCTTGTATTTTATTTGTACCCAAAATCTGGCCCTTATTGATGCCTTATCTATATTTTTCTCTTTGAGCATTTCTTTTGATAGGCAATTGAGAATTTATAAACAAGGTGCCTAACAAGAAGAGGGGCACAAGGAATGCCAAATCCTAGAACAGAAAATGGGAGAACTGGGCTAAATGGAGGCCAAGCTATTTACACAATCTAACAAAGAATTTACATTTTCTCTTTGAGTGTGTTTTACGGATATAAGATCATGAAAGGTTACCCTGATTGGCTAACATTTTTCTCGTGTATAATTAAAACTTCGAGTGTTAGAATGCATTGACACCGTCATTTGTTAGCTGCACTGTTAGAATGCATTGGCACTGTCATTGGTTAGCTGGGCACCCCATAAATTACACAGGAAATAATATTTCACTTGGTTGTGTGTACTTTTGATCTGATAAAGTTTGCATGATACAAATAGCTGAACACCATTTCTATTGCAGCATAGAGCTTTCTATTCACAAGATACATCATATTCTGGCACACATTCCCCCTTTAGAAGTTCTTGAAGAAAAATCTGATTATGAGATGTGGATTGGATCTGGTAAGTCTGCTTGATTTTGATCTTAGAGCCTTCTCATTTTCATTCATATAATTGCTTTCCCATCTGATTCGTAGTATTCCTTTCATTATCCATTAATGTAAAAAAGATGAAGATTTTCTTGTTTGAATTTTGCATACTCAATAATTTGCCCTTATATTGTCAACCATCTGTGTTTGAATTTGTGCTTGTATGTGTGATACAACAAAAGAAAGAACTGATTTGAGCATGAGGTGTCTTCATGCCAAGTTGCATATCTTCCTTCCTTTTTGTTGTCCTATGGAAACTTTCTTTTCCTTGGAATGAATGTGACCTTTTTTATTCTTCTAGTGCATATGATTTTTTATGGCAATTAACTAAAGCAGTGGGTGTTGTATGAAAACTGATTACCAAAGAAGGAAAATCAAGCAATATATGAATGTTTGTGGTTCACGTCTGAGTAAAAGGAATTTTGAGCTGAAGTTCACGAGTGGTTTTATTGATTAGGATTTTCATCTAAAGAATCTGATCGGAAAGACCATTCTGAGCTTCCTGATGCCGAAGATAAGCAGTGTAAGACAGAGCAATCTAATAACAATGTAAGTTATATATTATTTGCTTGTTAAAAATTTATCTTCCTTTCTTTACTTAGGTTTATATTTTGGCACCATTCTTTTTCTAGTTCATAAAGAAGGTTAAACCATGTCAAGCTGTTTTCTTTCTTTTACGTATTGGGTAATTTTCCATTTGGTAGCAACTTAATTAAAGATGTCTTATGCACTCGTGCACACACATATATAATGTGAAATGAAAATTTTATTTATTTATTTGACAAGACTAAAGAAATGTTATTAATAGAAAAAGATTTGCAAAGTGACATATAAAGAAGGATGAATGCTCCCTCCCAACTAAAGAAAGAAGTGATAGAATAAAATAAAGCCTAATATAAAAAACAAAACTACTCCCATATGAAGGTTGTGGTAGATGATAATCCCCTATAAAATACTCAAGAGATTTGGCTTGTCCTTTAGCAACTGAACCTTCCTCCTAATTTTCCATTCTTATGGAAACTCCTTGCACTGCCCTCAATAGAGGCAATTGACAGCTTACATAACCAAGCCAAAATGATAAGGAGAGAGCGATTTGCTGTAATGCAAACCCTTGGATCGTCCATAAAATTTGTAGGGTTGCCATTCATCAGAATCGATTGCCTTTTTTTTTTTTCTTTCTATATAACCATGCTTTGGTGCTATCTGAATATACTTCCTGTGTGCATCCATCATGTGCATTTGGTTTAATTCTTTTATGCATTACAGAAAAGAAAAATCAGTAATTTTGCTGCATTTTTAATGGAATTGTTCCATTTTTTCTAGCTATGGATATGCCATGTCCCTGCTATCTTTCTATTATGTGATTTGCTAATGATTTTTTATTATTGTGTGCATTATTTCCAGGTCTCTCCTGTTAAAATGGCCAAAAAGATGAAACTAAAATTTACTAAAGCCTGGATTTCATTTCTTAGGTTACCACTTCCTCTTGATGTGTACAAGGAGGTAAACTTCATAGCTCTAATCTATGGTTGCACATATATATTGCTCTTTCCAATAATTTGAATTTTGCTTCTATTATTATCTTCAAAGAATCTAAGAAGAGAAATTTGTCTTTGCTAATTACTCTTCGTGGCTCATTGCTGGCCTTGAAATTCTCCAATGATTAACTTTAAAGACTCAAGTATCATATTTTGAACTTACTATTAATAAATTATAATTTATTGATCCCTTTTCTTTTTTGAGCAAGTGTTTGCTAATTTTTATATGGATTCATGGCTCAAGATTTAAACCTCAGGCAGTGGAAATCATACAGACTCACCTACCACATTCATATCTTAACATTATCCTTGTCATATTGCCTTCTTCAGACCTTTTTCTCTTTCTTATTGCAATTTCTTGTTGATGGTTAGCTTAGTAGTTAGTTCTAGTTTCAACTTCTGTAGCCAGAATTGAAACTTTCTGCTTAAGTCTGTAATTTGAAGTGTCCTCTAGTTGTTTTAGGACTTAGGTACTGCCATTGTTGAATCTTCCTACTGTTGGTGGTTTGTTTGGTGGTTATTATTCTTATATATTGATTATATTGTTTGAAAATACTGGTCCTCTGGGGCAGTTATTTATTTTTGATGGCCAAAGCAGTATTCTGATCTGACTGCAGTGAGGTCACGTATCTTTAACTTTGTTGATATAAAATGTTCTCATACACTTATGATTCATGCTTTTCTGACCTGCTTTCATTCTGATGCTCAGGTTCTTGCGAATCTCCACCAGGCTGTTATTCCTCATCTTTCTAATCCCATTATGTTATGGTGAATCCAAATACTGAATCAGTTTTCCTTTGTTGTTGATTTGTATGCTTTCATACTTACATGGAGTCTGATACCTTTTCTGACAATATACAGTGATTTTTTGACAAGATCTTATGACATTGGAGGTGTTATAAGTGTCATGGCCCTTAGCAGCCTGTTTGTTCTTATGACGCAACATGGTCTAGAGTATCCCAACTTCTATGAAAAGCTCTATGCACTATTGGTGCCTTCTATTTTTATGGCAAAACATCGGGCAAAATTCTTCCAGGTAATAGATGTGTCATCACTGATTGCTTGGGAAGTTTAAATTTCTAAATCAATCAAGAAGTGTGATTTTACTTTTCAGGTGTGTTTGAATATGGATTTTCATTTTTTTAATTGTTTGAAGGTTTGAACCTGAAACAATGAATGCTAATTTTGGCTATGAAATTGTGGTATTCTTGTAATCACCAGAATACTACTGAGCCATGGTTTTAGATAAGTTCTTTGTATTTGATTGTGAAGATATATAGAGCAAATTTGTTAGTGTTTTGTGCATTGCCTGTATACATCATGCATACTGCACCCCACCACCCCCTATTTTTGCTTGGTGCCTTTTAATGCATTCTGTTTGTTTGTCTATTAAAAAAGGCTATATACAGTAAAAATATCACATGCATATTCTTTTTCTATTAAGAATATGTTCTCTCTAAAAACCTACTTTTGGTCCTAAATCATTAGACATTAGGAGGAACCATGTCATAGACCTCATTTATTTGATGTTGCATCATGTAATTGGTCCATGTCTACTCACTGTTCACCAACATTGAAAGATAAAAAGAGAAACCAGTACTTATTTAACTGTTTGACATTGTTCCAACTCTTAGTGTAGCATATGTTGTACATCATTTAGACATTGTTCCAACTCTTTGTGTAGCATATGTTGTGCATCATTTAGGGAAATTGATCATTTTCTAATTACATCCAATTTGTTTTCTGCAGCTTCTTGATTCTTGTATGAAATCAGCTCTTCTTCCGGCATATTTGGCTGCTGCCTTTGCCAAGAAATTGAGTAGATTGGCACTTTCAGTCCCTCCCTCCGGAGCATTAGTTATAATAGCTCTAATTCACAACCTCTTACGAAGACATCCTTCAATTAATTGTTTGGTTCACTGGGTAAGATTATGGATCAAATTTCTTTGTAAATGTATCCAGAATGTTTATGATCTACATGAAATACTAGATAACCATTCAGGTGCATGTATGCAAGTGGTTTTAAGTGGTGTCTGCTTGGTTATCCAACCAGTTAGCATGCGGATTTATTTACATAGTTTGCATGATATAAACATGGTTGCTTTGCTGCGTCTGTGGAAATTTTTTTCTTTTACAGCTCAGTTAAATGCTTTCTAACCACTTCATCTTGGAGCATTTTTCATGTAAATCCGATCATCATAATTTACAATCAAGCTATTCCATCATTTAATTGATCAATGGACGGGTTTAAGAAAGGACCACCTTACTGTCTTTGACATGAAAATCATGTGATTGAGTTTGTAGAGACAGGTGATGTGGATTTTGGTAAGGAAAGGAATTCTAATTAGATATTTTGGTGTGATCAACATGTAACATGGAGTAGTGATAGATGTAAGAGCAATTGTTTGTGGGACAAGTTAATTTGCAATACCTCAAGGCTTATGTACTTGGATTACAGCGAGTTGCTGGACCACCTCTTTCTTTATTGCCTAGTGATTTAGGGCTTTTGGTAGAGATTATTATACTGGTAGAGGTGGTTTGGGTCCTTCCTAGAAGTGTGGTAGACATTGTTGCTTTTTTGTGGTTTGGTCTTTCTTCTAGGGGTATGTTTTGTGGCAACTGGTTTGTCTTACTTTGATTTGAGTAATTTGGCTCAAAATAAATGCTAGAATTTTTTTAGGATAGGTGGAGGGGTGGTGGAGGTTTTATGGGAAGTTTAAGCTTACTTGCCGAGTAGTTGGATAAATGTGCTAGTGCCAAATTCCATTCTATTCCAACAGGTTGGGAAGGTACTTCCAAGCTTGGTTTATGCATCCCGTTTTTTTTTTTTTTTTTGATAAGTAAAGGATATTCATTCAAAAGGCACAACGCCACAAGGTATACAGGGAGTATACAAGGCAGCTAAGGCCTCAAAAAACAACAACAAAAAAAGAATCACCTCCCTTTAAGTGGAAGCTATCCACTCTAGGAAGCCTATAAGGGAGAACGCCTCCTCACCTACATACAATTTGGCCCAACTCCACAGATTACAAACAAAAAAATTCTTTAACTTCTGAACGTTCAACACCCCCCCCCTAAAAGCTAATCTATTCCTCTCCTTCCACATCGTCCAAAAAATACACAACGGAATGACATCCCAAATCTTTTTCCTTTTCTTTCCCACAAACGAGCCCCTCCAGCTAACTAAAACCTCCTTTACTGTTTCTGGAAAAACCCATTTCACATCAACTAAACCAAACACTATATCCCATAGAGCTCTAACCACTGTACAGTGTATAAGGATATGATTTACACTTTCTTCCTCACAACCACACAAGAAGCAGCGATTTGGAAGTTGTAGTCCTCTTCTTTGAAGTCTATCCAAAGTAAGCACCCTCCCCCACGTCGCCTCCCACGCGAAAAAAGCAACTTTAGTTGGCACCCTTGCCACCCAAATGCTTCTTGAAGGAAAACCTGTATCATCAGACCTCGCCAGCAAATTATAAGCTTCCTTGACCCTGAATTGCCCACTTCTTCCTTTCCTCCACAGGACTGAATCTTTCTCCCAAGAGGGTTTGTGACCCCTCAATATGTGTAGAAAATCCCCAACCAACTCCAACTCCCAATCATTGAAATCCCTCAAAAAATTTAGATTCCAATTTCCTTGACCCGAATTTTGATCCCACATTTCCTCAACCGTTGAGTTCCTTTGAACCGCCATGCCAAAGAGATGAGGAAAACAATGAGACAGCGCTGACTCTGAACACCACACATCTGTCTAAAATCTGATCGTGTTGCCCTTCCCTACTTTGAAAGTCATGTTATCCCAACACCACTCTGATTCTTTCCAAATCTCCTTCCAAACCCCTACTCCCACCGCCCCCGTAGCCTTCTTTGGCCTCCAACCAAAGTCCTCCTGCCCATACTTTACTTTGATCACTTGTTTCCAAAGATTATCTTTGTCACAAGCATACCTCCATATCCTCTTGCCAAGTAAAGCTTTGTTCAACATAGCTAGCTTCCTAAGGCCTAGCCCACCTTTATCCTTGTCTGTACATACCACCTCCCAATTTACCAAGTGAGTTTTCCCCTCCATATTTCCCCCTCCCCCACAAAAAGTCCCTTTGCACTTTCTCAAGTCTTCTAGCAACAATCTTGGGCATTCTGAAGATAGACATTTGGTAGATTGGCATGCTAGACAAAGTACTTTTTATTAAAGTGACTCTTCCCCCTTTAGAAATATATTGCCGTTTCCAAAGGGCTAGTCTCCTCCTGACTCTCTCTTCCACCCCATCCCACATATAAGGCGCTCTATTGAGAGCCCCTAAAGGAAGACCCAAGTACTGAGAAGGTAAGGACCCCACCCTGCAACCTAGCTCAACAGCCAACTCCTCCATCTCCACCACCTCTCCAACTGGAATGATTTCACTCTTGGCTAGATTAATCCTTAGGCCTGACGCCGCTTCAAATCAGAATAAAATCCAACTTAAATGAGCTAGATGATCCCTTCTGGCCTCACAAAATATAATGGTGTCGTCAGCAAAAAACAAGTGAGAGATGTTCAAAGGAGGTTCACTGCCACCCCTTATGTTACACCCTGATAAGAATCCCCCCTCCACAGCTCTCCTAATAAGAACATCTAGCACTTCCATTCCCATAACAATGAGATAAGGAGACAGGGGATCTCCTTGTCTAAGACCTTTAGAGCTAGGAAAGAAGCCTGCAGGCACTCCATTAACCAACACTGAAAATTTAGCTGAAGATAGGCAGCTCCACATCCACCCCACCCACTTAGGTCCAAAACCCATTTTCTGCAACACCTTCAACAAAAACTTCCAATTGATATTGTCATAAACTTTTTCTATATCCAGTTTGCATATAAGGCCCTTTTCTTTTCGTTTCTGCCACGAGTCTATCACTTCATTTGCAATTAAGGAAGCGTCAAGAATTTGCCTTCCCCTCACAAAGGCATTCTGAGAATTAGAGACCACCTTACCAACCACTATCTTCAATCTGTTAGCCAGCACTTTAGCCAATATCTTGTAAAGCCCCCCTAGGAGACTAATGGGTAAAGTCTCCAAGGTCCTCAGCCCCACTTTTCTTGGGGATCAATACCAAGAAAGTATTGTTAAGGCTCTTGAGGAAAGAGCTATGTTCGTAGAATTCCTTGAACATTTCTAGAATCTCCTCTTTAATAAACTCCCAAAAGTTTTGCCAAAAAGCCAGAGTGAAGCCATCCGGGCCAGGGGCTTTATCCCCATTCATCTCCATCAGAGCCACATGGATTTCATCCTCTGTAAAGGGCCTCTCCAAACTCACAACCTCTTGTTGGCTGATCTGATCAAGCTGAAGACTCCCAATATCCGCCTTCCACCCCATATCTTCTGAGAGTAAATTTTTAAACGCATTAGCAATTCCTTCCCTAATTTCCTGCTCCTCTAGAAACCATTCCCCATTGATCTTAATTCTCTCAAAAAAATTATTCTACGGTGAGCACTTGCCATGCGATGGAAAGAAACCCGTGTTTCTATCCCCCTCCTTCAGCCATATTTCCCTTGAGAGCTGTCTCCAGTGAGTTTCCTCGCAATAATCAACCCATTTCTGTAATTTTCTTTTGCCTCTTTCTTAAGCTCTGATTCCTCCATAGTCAGAATTCTTTCATTTTCCTCCCTATCCCAGAATTCCACCTGTTGCAAGGCTGCAGATTTGTTGCATTCCAGCTACCAAAGACTTCTCATATACCAACTTTCAGCTTCTGTTTGATTCCTTCATCTTAGTAGCCAATTTGTAACTAGCACTGCCCCCTAAACATCAATTCCTTGCCACTAGCTGCGTACAAGCTCTATGAAGCCCTCAGCCTTAAGCCACATATTTTCAAATCTGAATGGGGTCGGGCCTCGTCTTATCCCACCCCCCGCTAACATAATTTGGAAATGATCGGATACTGAACGGGGCAGCCTGTACTGATTAATCCCACTGAATTGGTCTATCCAACTAGGAGACACAAGGAACCTGTCCAAACGTGCCCAAGTCTGATTATTTTGGCCCCCATTCCAAGTAAAATCTCCCCCCTGAAGAGGAAGATCCACCAGCCCAAGATCATTCACAGTTTCAGCAAATTTCCTCATTGATGAGCTAATTCTCCTCTGGCTACTTTTTTCCCTCGGAAACAAAGTGATATTAAAATCCCCCCCTCTGCACCAAGGGTCTTCCCACAGCCCTCTAATCGCCCCAAACTCTTCCCATAATGCATCCCTTTCTACTTTAGAGAAAGGGCCATACACTCCCGTAAAAACCCAGACAACCCCATTTTCTACATTCCGGAATCTGCAAGACAAGGTAAGCTGTCCCTCCTCCCAATCTAGAATGTCCAAAGACCTTCTATCCCAGCATATAAAAATTCCTCCCGAAGCTCCCTCCGCATTCACAGCTTTCCAACCTAGGAATCTCCCGGAGCCTATACTTCTCACAATGCTATCCGTCATAAACTGCATTTTTGTCTCCTGAATACAAATTAAGTCCACCCTCTGATTTCTTATGAACGTCTTAATCACTTTTCTTTTGGAGCTATCATTTGCTCCTCTCACGTTCCAGCTCAAAATTTTCACCTTCATTGGACAATCACAATTTGGCGCCCTTTGCCCTGTGCCGAGCCTTTTTGTTTCATCCCCCCTTCATAGTTTATGGAATATTCCAGTCTTTTTAGCTCCCTTTCAAACTTAGACTTTTCCAGTGGCTCTTTGCTATGAATTTTCTCCCGTCTTTTTCTGATCTTGGTCAAGAAATTCAATATTTCCTTCTCCAGCCCCTCCGTAGGGAAGCCCAGGAACTGGCTGAACCTCGCCAAGCCACTCTCTTCCCATTTACCCTCCGGCTCACTTCTCTCAACTTGAGCATCATATATGTCACCGACCCCTTCCATCCCCCCTGCCTTTGTCACTACTACTTTGGTTACTCCCAGTTCCTTACATTCCTTAATCCTTTCATTGCAAGCCTCATACACTGTTAACCACATTGAGTTATCAGCCTGAACTTCCTCATCCAAATCCCCAGAATGATCGTAAAACTCCCCCCCCAGAGTCTGATAAAAAAGAAAAGAGTTGAGATGAGAATCCCCCAATGCCCTTTTCCCCCAAGAACCAGACCCCATTCCATACCTCATTGATTCCTCTTCAAGCGCCCTATCCGTCTCTGTCAGCCTAACCACTCCTTGTAGCTTCCTTGTGTCCTCAGACTCCCTCGCAACAAAAGTCTCTGCTTCTGGAGGATAGCTGGAGGCAAGACACTTCAACAGAAAGCCCGTCTCCTCTTGGGCTGCTGATGATTTTGGGCCCTCCCTTAGTTTTCCACCTGGATCGGGTTGCTGGGTGCAGGCCTTTAAGCAATTTGGGCCTTTGTTTGACGATCGGGCTATAGGCGGAGCTGGGCCTTTAGTAAAGCAGCCCACATCTTCCATTCTGTACGATGGGCCTGCGTCTAGGTCGAAATCACTTGCAGCCACTCCTTTCTTCTTCAAGTCCATGGACCCGCTCATTAGGCCAGGCCCACCATCCCTCCTTGTCTCCTTTGGGCCCGCGATTGGACTTAAAGGATTTAGTTTGCCAGTTAAAGCCCAAGTCCGGGTTGTCGGGCTTAGATCTGGACTGACCTCAACCCGACCCGACCCGACCCCCTGCACATCCGTCCCTTCGTCTGACGGGTTCAGCGTCTCGAGCCTCACGCTCACCCATTCCTTCGTCACTCGTTGCCCCGCGCGTGAGACCCTCCTCACCCCTAACCTCACTTCTATGACGATCGGCTTCGTTTCTGCACTTCCTCCTCAACACCGGCCAGCATTCCCACCATAAGGACACTGCGTAAATCTCCTCCTCCACTTCGATTTCCAGCACGCTCGGTCTAAATTCTCCTGTCAATCTCACCAAGATTCTGGCCCATTGGAGTTCACCCATCGATTTCGTATGTTCATCGACTGTGATAAAACCGCCACATTCATCCCCCACTCTCTTCAATATCTCTGGACTCCATAACGAGATTGGGAGCCCAACTATCCTTACCCAGACTTCCTTTCTCTCCTCCTCCTCTGCCCAACATCCACTCCTAGGGCTCCAGTGCTCCAGCCTTACCTGGGTTCCTTCCATCGCGCGACTTCCAGAGGAAACGACTCGTCTAGCCTCCTCCAAATTTTCAAATTCCAGCAGCGCTCTTCCCTTGTCCAGCTTAGCCAGCCCTAAGCTACCCTTAAGGTCCCAAGACTTTGCCCAGAATTGCCCTAACTTCACAAGATCATCTTCTCCCCCTGACCCATCTCTCCAACTCGCCACAATACAATGTTTCAATTTCTGTAATAATTCTATTGATTCCTCCTTTTTCACCTTTACTGCAATGACATTTGGATTACCCGACAGTGGTCTTTTCACCATTGTTGCATACGATCTTCCCACAACAGCCTTCTCCACAACCTTTCCTTTCTGGTTTTCCGGGTTTTTGCCAAGAAACCCTACCATCTGGTTAAGCTTCTCCGCCATGGTCATCCACCCCCTCTTATCCCTACTGCCTCTCGGGATGAAGATGCAGTACCTCTTCCCCTCTATATCGGAGACCCCTAGCCGTATAAACCCCCCCGCTTTGTTTGTCCCTCGAGTCATAGAATACATTCTCCCCTGCTCCTTCCATTCCCTTCCCCATCTGGCTTCTTTCTCACCCTTGATACAGAGATTCAACCCTTCCAAGAAAAACCCTAGGCTATCCGATCCCAATCGGACCCATGACGAGACCCCTCCCTTCTTCTCCACAATGAGGCCTTGGATTTTTCCTCTTCTATCCTCCACAACAATCTCGAACGCCTTGGATTCCACTGTGAAACTGCACTCTTTCCTTCTGCTCCGCGACGCCGAGCTCTCCTTCCCCTCCTCACCATCGCATTCGCCGTCGCACTCTCTCTCGCCCTCTCTCGCTCTCTCTCTCTCTTGCGTCTCTCTCCACTAGATATGACTTATGCATCCCGTATTCCACTCACAACACTTAATTTGAGGCCATTTCCATAAATCCTTTCTGTGTCTGTGGTGTTGGGGGGAACCTGTGAGTACTTGGAAGTTGGAACAACCCATTGTGACTTAATAGAAGTCAGGATCTTGGGCTTGATTTGTACTTGTGTTGGTTATGCCTCTTATGAAGTTACTCCTTTCAGGAGAACCTGTCCAAACCATTTTTATTTATTACTGGTATTTTTCCTAAAATGTTTTCCATGCTGGCAAGCAAAATTTTGTAATTGTAACTACACTATTTTAAAATTACATTATTTCATGGCAATGATATGTTTGTTGCTGATAAAGAAAAAGTGTTACTGTAATATCCGTGCAGGAAAATGATGATGGAACTGCTAGAGATGATTCTAGAGCTTCAGTGCCTGGTGATGAAGCAGAGGATTCTGGCAATCATGCAGATCTCTCCAGTAGAAAACTAGGCATTGATCATTTCAACAATGAGGAAAGTGATCCTGCAAGGTCCAATGCAATGAGTAAGTTTCTTTTCTCGTTTGTTTAATAAGTTTCTAGGATCATTGCTATTGATTTTTTCTTTCTTTTTTTATTATTTTTATTTTATTTATTTATTTTTATTATTATTTTTTTTAAGGGGAAAAAAAAAAAGAAAAAGGAAAAAGGAATGTGAAGGACAAGGTCAATGTTTTAGAAGGTTATTGGCGGTCTTGAGGCTTTTGGCTCAGATGAGGCAAAACATAAGCCTCAGGATGGAGCAAGGCATAATCCTCAATTAAAAAAATAAAAAATAAATAATACATAATAATAAAAAGAAAAGAAAAAATCTAAAAAATCAGAAAAATATTAATAAAATCACATGAAAATTAAATAATAAGAAAAACACGCAATTCATAATAATCAAATTAGTTATATCTTACTAATAAATTCAGATTAATTATATCATTTTCAATAGTTTCTAATTTGGTCCCTCTTTGTTTCTTCTAAAATCTAACTCTCTCATACCTTTATGAAATAATCTTCAAAATTACCATTACTATCACTAGTAGGATCCATCAATGAATCACAATTATATCTAATTACTCTATTATCCTTTCCATTAGTGTTAATGTCAACTCGTTTTTCTTCTTCATCCTTTAATTATAGTGATTTTTTTCAGTTATCTATCAATAATAAGATAATGATTATATATAAGTTTTGTCACTGCAACAATCAATAACTCCTTTATTTCTGCTCAATCCCTTCTTGTCCTTTTCATTTAGATAGTTAATTATTTGTTAACTAAGCCCTTATTTTTTAAAAGGTTTAACTAACCATAGTCTTGGATGTAAGCCAAAACTTATAAATCCATACTAAAACCCTATAAAAGCACAACTCATTGAAACTAATGAATATTGAAGCTTAAATCTCTTATAAAATGTCTACAACAAAGCCCATAAAGTCCCTAAACCCTTTAAAACCTTTTGAATATTCAAGGCTTAAGTCTTAATAGCGCCGTCAACAATATGAGGCTTGAGCTTCAATTACTCTATACCAAGGTTATAGCCTCAAGGCTAATTTGCCTAGCCTTGCCTTGAGGTGAGCCTCAAGGTGTAAGTCTCATAGCCTTTCAAAGCATTGGTGGGGTACAGTTGGAAATTCTAGTTAAATATAACGTTGTTTTTGTTTCTAAGGAGACTAGTAGCATGCTGAATTTTGAAGTCAAGGTGGGCCTCACAGGACTGGTATAGTTTTGAAGGGCAGCCATGCTTTATGTTACAAGTTGTTTAGGGGACAACAAATAAAAAGCCAACATAAGCATCTTTTCATGGATGAGTAAGAGAAAAAAGATGACATAAAAATGACTGAAAGTTGCGAGGATGTAACTTAACAGTACAGGGGTCTGTCAATGAACTAGAGGTCTCAAGTTTGAGCATCTCTGGTATTTAAGTGTAGTATCATCCTGGGTTTGCTTTACCCATAAAAAAAATCACCTGGGTTTGCTTCAATGACAGTCAAAATAACTGCCTTGCTGTTGTGGTGGATTCCATGTCACAAAAGAGGGAGGGAGGGAGGGAGGAAGAGAGATGGTTTGATAGTGTTCAGTGGAGACTAATCATTGCTTCTGTTAGGAGGATGACTTAGTTAAAGGCCCTATGTCTAGTTGAATTGTAACGATGGTTAGTGTAGCCAATCTTGAGTATTGAGTGTTGATAGGCTAATAATAAGGTAAAATATGACCTGACACAGTATTAATTTCTAATGATGTGTGACAATGAATATGTCAAAGCAAAATTTACCTTACATGAACTATTTTTTTTTATATGTCAAAAATGTGGTTACCAACTTCGATACCTATTAAAGAGCAATGTATACCCTACAAGTTTAAACTTTTAGGAAAATTGGTTATTCAACATGGTATTAGGGCCTCGTTTGGTGGGAGGTCATGTGTTCGAGTCTCACTGCATATTTATTTCCCTAATTTATTATGTAAGCCCAAAAGAGGCTAATTGTGGTTGTTTGCCTATGGGCTTGTGCATCTCTCCACATGCGGGTATAGGGCCACTGAGGGAGAGTGTTAAAGAGCATGGTATACATTGTAAACTCAAATCTTATAAGCTTAACCTTGTAGGAAAATTCGCAGTTCAACAATATCTTTTTGCAATTTTGACATTTAACAATGCAAAATTGACATTGCATGAGCTATTCACACAGCACCTGCTGACATGTTATATAAATTTTGGTCAACAACCTGTATATCTTTGTAACTTTTATTTAGAATCCATGACATGGTCTGCTGGCTGTCAAGCTATTCTAGGACTTAGTGTCAATTTTCTTTGTCAACGTGTTGGACAATTACCCACTCAACCAAAGGGGGATGAGTCAAAGGTTGGCTTGATGGCTAGAGCTAGAGTGAACCAAACTTGTCATGTGCTATGTTCCATAAGCAAAGCAAGTCACATTCTTGCCACAGTCTTTAAAGGGAGTTGAGAGGTGGATCGTATTTTTACGCATCAAATTGTTTTCACCAATGAACAACTGTTAAAGTATTTACTGGTCGACCAACTATCACCTTAATCCTAAACAAATCTTTTGGGAAATGTTTTCTCTTAACAGTCTCTATACCTCCCATCAAGGAGAGAACTTTTTGGAAAAATTATTATGGAGAGATCTTGGAGACTTGTTTGAGAAGAACCTAGCAGAATTTTGTAAGGATCCTTAGACAGAAACTTATGGAGAATATCTCCAAGAGGATTCTAAGTTAGAGTCCCTAGAAATTGTCCGGAACAATCCCAAGCAAAGTCCTGAAAGACTGTTAAGGATAAGATTGTCCACCAATGTAAGTAGTTTGAGACTTGAAAGATAATCTGGAGAGCTCCTTTACAATCATCTCAATACATTCCCCCTCCTTGGTTGTCTCGCTATTGTTTCCAAGTTGAGCATCTTCATCTATCCTATCATCTTATTATTGAAGGCTATTCACCCTCCAATTTTGGATCATCATATTGAGAGTGCAGCTCAATTTTTTTCCTCCACTTTTTGTGAAACAAAAGCAATGACTCATTTCAACAAACAAAATTTTAACTTTCTGAAAAGGATTAATGGTTTGGGTATCCATATATCCACATCCCAAGGTACTCACTTCCCTATGTGACCAACAAAATTACTAAAGATGATTCTTCTTCAACAGAGAAGTCATGGATACCTGAAGACTTTCCTTGAAGCATATCTTCCAACCCAGGTATACCATGCTTGAAGTGTCTTACTTATTTCAAAAAAATGAATTTTATAGCTACAACTTTGCCAAATGGGGCCTTGTTCATGTTTCCATTAGCCAGAAGCTAAGCAAATGGCCAACTCTACTGGAACTTTGTATTTCCATCTAATTGGATTTCCGTAGAGAGTTGGCTAGGCAATAGATAAAAAGGTAAATAAGATTTTGTTGGCTTAAAGAATGATTTTTATGAAGGAACCAAAACTAGACAAAGCCCACATTCTCTCACAAGAAGGGGTGGTGATAGATAGACATGAAGTAGACAAGACATGGCAAAGTCAGGTCATCAATTTCCTAGTTGGACAAGATGAAGTTGAAATTCCAAGTAAGTAAACATGAGGAATGGCTTAGAATAGAAGAGATGAGTGCAGATACCAGGTTTAGGTTGGGAAATTGGCATTAAAGTGGTTGATCTTCCCAACAAAGGATTTTCCGAAAATGGATATATTGATAGAAATTAGGACATCTGTGTGAGTTAACTTTCTTTGGTTGGGTGGTCCTCCTATCCTTATGGTTGGCACTCCATTCATTTGAACATAAACCATAGATTCTTTTTATTACTCCTACCATAGTGAGTTACCCTCCTTGGGAGATCTCTATAGCCACTTTCCTGAAAGAGCTCTCTTCTTGCTGAAAACTCATCAAGACCCTGTTCTCTTCACATTTTGGCCTGCATACATGATTCCAACCTGCTTGATGATTTCCTTTCCCTTCCACAATAATCAAATAAAATAAATTCTGCTGGATCCTTTCAGTCCCAGAAGCTTAGTTGACTGGGATCTTAAAATGCTGATAAAAAAATATGTGGGTTTATGTGCCAAACAAGATTTTACTATTGTGACTCTTCTCCACTTGAGAAGTAAAGCTTTTCCAACCTTCTAGTCTCCTGAATATTCTTCTATAAAACAGGGTTCCAAAAATGTGGAGTTGTAGGATAACTAAGATACAGGTATAAATGGGGTCAACCAGAAGCCTGCATCCTGAGGAGGAGGCTAGACTGTGAGGATGTTTGAGGCTGATATTGATTCCTGACAGGGTGCTCATATCAAGTTTATCTTAAAACCAATCTGTATATGCCTTACTGAATTAATCTGACTTGCAATCCATTTTATTTACTTAGGATACTTGGTTTGATGACCCAAGGGCACTTTAATGCTACAAATTTGAGTACTGGGTTCTGGAACCCTTATGTCTCCCCTGTTTTTTTAATTTATTTCAGCTTGATTTTAACTTTTTCTATATTTCAGGAAGTTCTCTTTGGGAAATTGATACCCTTCGACACCACTATTGCCCACCTGTTTCGAGGTACATATTATTAACTTGTTCTTTTTTTTTTTTTTTTTGATAAGTAAAGGCAATTGTATTAAAAGAAAAAGTATACACGACGTATACAAAGCAAACAAGGTGCGAATACACAAAAACAAGCAACCGCACCCTAAAAAGAACCTAACCAATCCACAAAATTTAGCAAAGACATAGAACCATCCCCAATGTACAATCTAGCTTAGTCCCAAAATAAATTTAGAAGGGAGCTTTTAAAAGTTTGGTCTAAACTTTCACAATTCTCAAAGGCTCTCCTATTTCTTTCCCTCCAAATGGTCCAAAAAATACATAGAGCAGCAACTTTCCAATCCTTTTTCCTTTTTCTACCAACAAAGGAGCCTCCCCAACCCAAAAGCAACCCTCTCACCAAAGAGTTCATCACCCACTATACATCAAATAAAGCAAAAATCAACTGCCACAAAATGTGAGCTTTTGAACAATGCATAAGAATATGATCACTTGTTTTTTTTTTTTTTTTCTACATGTAACATTTATTAGGCATCTCCCAACCCCTCTTTCTGAGCTGATCTTGTGTCAAAATTTTGGCCCAAGTTGCCTTCCAAGCAAAAAAGCTTACTTTAACTGGAGCCCACAGATTCCAAACTATACCATGAGGGAAAGGATCTGTTCCCCTCCTGTCCAAGGAAAAGAGTAAGACTTAATAGAAAAGACGCTATTCTTTGTATCCACCCATAGCAAAATATCCTCAAAATCTAAAGAGGGGGAATGATCCTGCAACCTTCCAAAGATGCTATCTATTTCCTCCAACTCCCAATCATTCAACTGTCTAAAGAACCTAGGATTCCAACTACCACCATCCCAAATATCAACCACCCAAGGATCCTTAGAAGAAGCTTTAGAAAAAAGATCCAGGAAAGCTTCCCTCAACGGCACATCCCCACACCATATATACTTTCAGAACTTCACCCTGTTCCCAGAACCAACCCTGAAGTAAGTGTTGGCTTTAAAATCCTCCCAGCAATTTTTGATTGCCTTCCATACCCCCACTCCATACCTCTCTCTCACCCCCTTTGTGCACCAACCCCCATCCTCTTGCCCATACTACGCACACCTTGTTCATTAATTAATGTTATAGCCACTCTCACTTGTGCACATTGGTTATGTCATTTTTATATCTTTATTTTTTAATGTGTTTTCATTTTCCTTTTTTTTTTTCTATGTTTTTTTTTGGTATTAGATTTGTCCTGTCTCTTGAGACTGATTTGACAGTTAGAGCCAAAACCACTGAGATAGCAGTGAACGATTTCAGTTCTGGTTCATATGCAAACAATATTTAGGGAGGAGGTAATATTCTATTAACTCAAGTTACTGTACTTATAACTTTTGTAGCTTATATGGATGAAATAAAAAAATCCCCCGCTGCTTTCCTCTTGATTTGTGGTCGATCATGTTGCTTTTTATCTCTGTGAAAAAGGAAATGGTTTCATCATATAGATTCTGTCTAAACTTACTCTGTATCACAGATGGGTCGAAGGGTTAAACAGGTGCCAGTTGCATTCTACAAGCAAACTCCCACCTCTTGTTCTCGGAATCTGAATTTGTTGGTTGGACTTTCAAAGGCAAAGAGAGTGAGGGAGAGGAAACTGGGACAATCATATCTGAAGAAGATGATCATAATTCTGCAAAAAGACAGCGGATAGGGAGCTCTTAAACCCATTGCACTTCCCATGATTTTTTTTGTAACAAAATATTTAGATCAATTTTGTAGGCTTGTATTATTGGGTAGCTTCATATGCTGGGAAGATATGGACTATTTTGTCCACAAAATTTTTAATGTCAGCTGCTTTTCTTGGATATTTTTTTGATGTTTTTGACAGGCGAGGGCTTGATGATAATTTATTTTATTTCCTTGGATCAATATTCGAGTTTGGTGTGGGCTGGTAGATTTTTGCATGTTAATTTTTCAGGTTTTTTTTTTTTTTTTCCCAGAATATATTAATGGTTGTGCTTCCACACACTGGTAAGTTTTGGTCTTGCAAACCTTTTTGAATTTGTCAAGAAGGTGGTGGCGCCACTACACTGCACTTGATTTTTCGAGGTAGTTTTTAGAGCTGTTTTGGGATTATGAAAGCAAATATGTTGATGCAACAAAAAAGGGAAGGAATATGATTTCAATAAGAGCCTGTTCTTAAAAAACATACAATTATTTTTTTACAAACAAAAAACACATGGTAATGTTCTTTTTATGGAAACAGTTTTTTGGTACTTGTTTTGAAATAATTCAATATGTTTAAAAATATTTTTCAAACTATTTGGAAATATAGAAAAGGTATGGTTAACATATGATGCAATCATTATTATGAGGATTAGGCTTGTTCATTCATGGTGTTAAAACATGTCTGGTTGAAATTAATGTAGCACTAGAATATCATTGATTCTGGTTATAATCATATTGACAATCCTCTTGCTTTAAAGCTTATGTCTAATGGGCCATGGTTGATGGAGAATATCAGAACTATAATCAAACTTTCGATCTCATTAAGATGAACTATAAGGATGATATTAAATTTTGGATTTTAAGTGGGATATTTATATTTGGGGCATTGGAATCCTTGGCAGATAAAATTAATCTGGCCCTTTGCTAAAAACGAATTTTTTTTTTAAAAAACCATGGAAAATGTAAATATAAATATGTTTTGTATATGCTTGACTATTTATTTAAAACGATAAAAATTAGCAAGGTTGGGCCTTCATGAATTTCATATCTTCACCAAAATCCACAGTTAAAGCTATTGTCCAATCTCAACCGGATTGGGCCAGCCAAAGGCCGACGAACACACATGGGGGAGCCCAGACGGCGAGGCCCCAGGCATACAGGTAATCAAAACCTAGTCTGCTTTTCACCCTCTATTCCAAGTCTTAACCGCCCACAAACAAGCATTCCTCAGCTCCGCGTAGAGGGAAACAGAATGGCGAAGAGAGGACGCTCCGTTGGACTCACTGAACAAGAGAAAAAAGGGAGGAGAAGAGATGGGAGTAGAGAGTACAAAACATCACAGGTGGAAGAGAATTGTTTTGTGATAAACAATTCATCAGGTATTATCGACGTTTCTTCCTAAATTTTCTTCTTATTCTTCTATTTCTCTCTTCTCTTTTCGTTTTTATTTTTGGTCTTTTTTCTCGGGATGATTTTTTTCGACTGTTTGGTTTGCTTGGGAAACTAAGGAACAGTTTTTCTGTTTTGTATTTGACTACCGATATCATCTGATTCGTATTTTGATGGGGTAATCTAAGAAGGAACATGGTATGTACATCTTAACGTTAGGATTTAGGTATACTTTCCGAAAGTCTAAGGAAGTTTAGAACTGGCTAGCATGAATCTTTGCGGTAGATAATTACGGTTGATTTTAAGATAAAAAATGGAAATAATATTATAAAAAAAGTAAAAAAGAAATATAAATGAAAGTATTAAAAATGAAAAAGCATAAATAACAAAAGTTTTGTTTGAGGTTCTTTGCCAAAGCACACTTATAATTCATTGTCTTTTGTTGGCGCTATTTCGTTCGTCGTCGAAGCGGGCGACGGTAGTTGCCCTCCTGCCCTCTTTGGGATTGTGAACGCTTCGCAGCTTATTGAGCTGATGAAAATTTAAAAAACTAACGCCTCGTTTTTCAATTATTTTTACGCTTTTTCTGCACGAACGTTTTATTAATTCTTTCTATTTATTTTCTCCTAGAGTCATCTGTTGATATCTACTGCATTATAGTTTTAGTCTGCGGTTTCTGCTGTTGTTGGGGTTTTTTTTAATTTATAAACTGAAAAGTTACATTTTTTTTAATGGATTTTGCCTGCAACGGCTGGGTTATTGTTTTCGTTTAGGGTTTTTTCTGGAGATGAAGAAGAACTGACGGAATAGAACAGATGACGTGTCCTTCAGAGACGAGGTAACATGGTATTACCTTAGATTTCTTGTTGTTGTATAAGGGTTGAAGCTTTTAGTTTTTTTTCTGGGTTTTGTTGAATAAAATTTCCAATTCAAAAGATCTAATTTATTCTAGTGCGCCTGCATTTTCTCACAACCATGTAAGCCCTGTTGTTTTTGTTTGTTGAGTGGGGAATGAGCCCGGGGGATAAGAATTTTATTTCCCTTCTCAAGCTTCTCGTCTGGATGGACATTGAATTATGACGAGCATCCTCATCCTAAACTCAGTCTTTGTTACCTTGCAGTTTAGAGGCTTACATTTGTTGACTCCAAACCCTTGAGAACTCTCCTCGACTCTTTCTTTGCTTAAAAGGGTGACCATTCCTATTTGGCCTTCTGTGAATGGCATTAGGTTTAAAGCATTTAGTTTTGTTGCTTTTCTGCTCCGAC